>JAUELE010101584.1:0-14752 GCA_031471655.1 Diodora aspera
TTTAATAGGACTCTGGGAAAAACAGGGAATGTCACAAACAAAAACTTGGAGATTTCCCTTTTAATTTGGTACTCCGATATTTTCGGGACTTCCTTTACAATGCATATGTCTTGTTCTAAAACACACGGATATTGCATGTTTTCCAGAGACAATCTGGTTCTCCTTTCTACCAGTACATTATTCCAAAACACAAAAGGAAGTTTCATCTTATCATGTACAGTTCAGTTAGCAGTGGACACTCTTCCCAAATGCCAAGGTCACAAAGCCAGATCATCCTTTCCAAGTCCCTTTGATGTCCTCAAGGACACACTTGTTTATAGGATGTCCAGGGATCCAAACAGATTTATCACATGCAAGCTCCTTACATTCATCCACTAACCTAAAGGTGACCAATAGGACATTTGGCTTTAACATTGATTTTAGCTATATCAGCAGTATCGAAATACTCTAGCTCAAAGCCCTGTAATTGCATTGCTAAACTGACTGATACCATTGCTCTCAATCACATTTCAGTCACAACTTTAATGATACCAACACTCTCATAAATCACAGGTTTGGAACGCAACTTCACAAATCTACCGCAGTTTAATAAGGTTTAGCTAGAATATAACAAGTGCCAATACTTCACTTGCTATGTAGTAAAATAATATTTTAAGTTACCGACATGTACAAAGCGCCTGACAGCCTAACCCAAACACGCACCCTTATACCTGGACATCTCTAACCCAAACACATTGTACCCTTACATCTTAATATTTCAATGGCTAAATAAGAGTTTAGGATGATTTATAAATAAGAAAAGGGTGAAATTTGTGTACACAAATTAGATCTGACTGAGAGAAGAAGGTTATTTATGTCCATTCCTTGTTTCTTAGACTCACTAACCAATCACACCAATGATGAATACAATGAAAGAAAGCATGTTTCATGTTCTGTTTGGATTATGACAGTTATCTATCAGCTCTTCCGTCAAAACATGTGTGTCTATTCCTGGCATCTTAAGTTAACAGCAATAGTTCCCCTTTGTATAATATATACAACAAAGTAACCATCTGAGATAAGTAGGCATCCTGTTGCTTTGGTCACAATGACAGATCATCTCCCCAAGCTTCTTTGAAGAAAGGAAATTGCATCAAATTAGCTGGTACATTTACCACTGGTTCAAGCCAAGGTACCAGGTACAGGTACAGAGAGAGTTTACAGAGCTGTAGTGCCCACTCCAGGTGGTCAGACCATGGCCAGATCACTGGTTCAAGCCAAGGTACCAGGCACAGGTACAGATAGACTTTTGTTAAGACATAGAAAACTGAACAGTTCACTCTACCATAGCCATCTCTGCTTAGCCCTGCCTCAGGCAGAGCTAGGAAAGGCAATATAGTCCTAGGAATAATTATTTGACTCCAAAATTACATATACATGTACATGTATAAATTTAGGAAACTTTATACAGCCTTAGGGTCTTGACAAGAGTCTAAGGTACAGAGAGAGTTCACAGAGCTGTAGTGCCCACTCCAGGTGGTCAGACCATGGCGAGACCTGTTTTTGTTAGCCTCAGATTTGATGCTTTCAGTACAACTACAGTTTTGGACCTTTCATTTTTCTTTTAAATGTGGAATGTATGTACTGCACACACATAAGTATGGTTTGAAACTAAAAATGAAACTTTCTTTGCAACTGAGCTGCACAATGACCCCTGAGTCCCTGACCATTGTTTAAAAGCTACTTCCTGCAGACCTGATTTATATTCAAAACCATCCATTACAAACTTTAGAATCTATGTCTATAACTGGCCTGATGAAGGACCCTCAGGACCCGAAACACATCATGAGTAAACTTCGTTTACTTAGTCTTTGTGTCATTATCTGCTAAAGCATGGGGACAACTTATTTGTTTTTTATCCATGATTGTTGCACATAGATTAGGAATGAAAATTGAATGTATCGGTGAACCCATGCAGATCATTCATGCAGTTGCACCTAATGACAGTGAACAAATGCTCTAACTTAAAGGCCATTAATATTCAGTAGCCTATAAATATAAAGATCACAACTTCGAAAACTTTTGCGTGTTACCTTCAGCAGTTTCACAAATTTTGAATTTTCCACTTACTGTTTGGTGGCAATTTCCAAAATTTGGAATTCTATCTTTATCAAAGATCACTAATTCCAAAATTCAGTTCAAAATTTTAGAAGTTTTCCCTTTCAATCCTTTTTCCTTTTTAATTAATACCTGTATATCTCAAACCATTTGCCTATTCCTCTCTTAAGCATGCAGCATGTTTGAGATTGAGCAGTTTCAGATTCACCTTTGTTATTACCACTAAAATATAGTGCACAGTACATGTAGCTTCTTACCGAGAAGTAATTAATTAAAGCAACAATCCATTTTTTGTCTCACTGCTATGAATGCAATATGAAAACAACAGCAACAATGTCAAGTCATTTTAAAACATGTCACTCGCAGAGAAACTGCACAGAAGCCGAAAGTTCCAAAACTGCCAATCAATCTAGTTTCAGAAACACAGTAAGCTGGACAAACGGTTCCAGTTTAATCAAATTGGCACACTCAACAGACAAATGAAATGCTCTTAATTAGCGGTGAACGAGACACTCTCTATTGATGAGCGTGTGCCCAGTACAATGTGATAACATGCTTCATTAGATATGCCAGTTTTTCACAGGATTATTTTGTTGAATATTGATAATAATAATTTAAGCAGCACAGCTCCTTAAGGGTCAAGAGTTCACTGGTCTTGGACATTCTGGAGGCTGTACAAAACCTGTCTGAAAACCCTTTGTTTAGGTACCCATCAGGTGGTGACACTTACAGGTGTTTCTATGAACTACCAAGCAAAAGGTATTGTCATCATACACTTGGCTTTCATTTACACAAATCAATATTTATCTATTGTATTACTTCATTATTTTTGCAATATCCCTTAAATCACTCAGTATATGCACTGTTACAGAGCTGCCAACTTGTTCTTGTCCAAAAGAGTACAGAGGGTTTTAAATAGGGTATTTTGCCATGAAAAAGAATATTTTTCAAAAAGTATAACAATTTGAAGTTTTTCACATCAAAAATAATACTGGTATGGGCATATTTGATGACATAAAATCATACTGAATATACCAAAAGAGTACAGCTTGGCAGCGCTGCTGTTAACATGCAATTGTAAATTTGGGCTCATTAAGAGATGTGTGTATCAAGACAGATGGTCTCTGATAATGACTGACAAGTCTTTAAAGCCATACAAAAGATGAAGAGGGATGCATACAATAAAAATACAGTACAGTTTCATATGCATAATTAAAAGCAATAGATCCAGTTCACATTAAAATTTCTTATATGGACTTGAACAAGTCAAGTGTAAGCATCACAACTGAGAATATCTAATGGCAAGCCATAAAATTTTATCCACTGCTCGAATCATGAAATAATTTACTGCTGACCAGCCTTTATGATCAACAAACAACAAAATGTGTAAGAATTAGATTAAAGCAAGCATTTACATTTATGGAGGGAGTCTAATCTATAAATGGACAAAAAAGTACACACAAAATGTACAAATACTTTACAAAACCTTAAAATATCTGTGTCACACCTAAAGCGTAAATTTTTGTAAAACTTACAAACTTATTTGTATCTTAATCACTCCACTTTGATAATAACTTGATTGCCTGTCAATAATTACCCTAATCACTAGCAGCATATCAACTCGGATCACTGGGGACAAATTGTCCAGCTGATTTCCATAGATAAATTATGTGTTTCTATTATAAAAATGAAGCTGAAGCACAGCAGTCATGGTTTATTTAGATCCCTTGGGATAACTAAACAATCTTCATCATACAATTACATTTTATAACCCCCGATAGGATTGGACTACAACTACAGACGGGTGGTTGCTCATATACACTTATCTCAAAATAGAATCAATCAATGATTATCTGTCAGTCTAATACAGGGAAAGTTATTTTCAGATGTATAGTGTTATTGAATCTATTTTCAAACATGGCAGAATCATAATATCCATTTAACTGCCATACAAAGATCAAATTCATCCCAATATAACAGGAATTATGCTTATATAAAAACTGATTCAAGAAGGATTAAATTAAGAACCAGATGGAAAATATTATGAGAACAGTTCAAACTTCCAGAGTTTCTATTCTTTATCCAGGATCTGAGCGTTAAAATTTTAAAATTTTATTCCAGTTATAAACACTGATAAACCTACAACATAACAAAACATTTCAAAAACGTTTTCACACTAATACCACTCTTAAAACATTAACAGCTGTCATAGATACAAACAGAAAAGCTGAGAAGACGTCTTTACCTAATAGTTAAAATTTCCAGAATAGAATGAATAAAACATGCAGAATAAATATATGAAACATATCTCTATGAACAATTAATTCATGAACAAGTTCTATGTTCAAACTGGTTAATTCATGCACTCATTCAAACCTCTGTGTGAAAGTCCCCCATGACAAATCGTTTCATTCAAAATTGTAAATTGCGCCACAGCCTTCCCTTCCTGTTGTCCCGTGAACAGACTTTCCTCAGTCTCTTACGAAACAATACATCATAAAAATTAAACTAAACTAAGGGTAATCACATAACATCGCTGATAAATTATCAAATATTTATTTTCTCATGGGTATTAGTTTAAAGCATGACTGAATCCCGACCGAGCATCCAGACCTCAGTACCAGGAAGGATCCCGCGGCAAGGCTATCTATCCCTAGTGGTGGAATGGCTCCTCCCTAACTGCTAATGTCAGCTGTGTCATTTCCTTCTTTGAAATTGAAGTGAGTCACCAAAGGTCACATGACCCAGCCGGTGCCTGCTTCCAAGAAAGAAATAACAATGGCGCTCATCTCTTATCGTCACCATCAAAAACAGAATGTTAATGCTAGTTATCCAATAATTATAAGACAAAATTGTATCATTTTCATTGTTTATTGTAACCAAGAGAACACAATGGTAAGAAGAGAAGAGGCAGGCTCTTGGATGTAGTCCAAGCCTATTCCACTGCCACATAAATTTGTCCTTGAGTTCCAGCGCCCATGTATTTCAACATTCTATAGCCATAAATAATTGCCCCATAATTGGCCCAGTGGCAATAATGGCAACATACAGCAGGCAGAACATTACCTTCAAGACCTCAGTACATTAGACTTAAATGAAGGATGGCTATGAGGGACAGCTTCATTACAGGGGTCGTAAGTCAATGTTAAAAAGCTAGAGAGTTGCGAGTAGCCAACATCTTCTATAAATACTAACAGTGTATGTTTATTATTGATGATACCAACAGCTCAAGTCAAAACCTTTATTTTATGCTCTGTTCTTCACAACTACTTCAGACAGGTAGTTGGCAGTCTGTTGGGAGTTCGCCAGATTCTCAGAATGTACCTATGTATTATACTCCACAAGTGGTGAATGGGCACAAAATGACTTGCAGGAAAACAAATACTGCTAAACATGTCCTAGAATAACATGACAGAATAAACAATTATTTGATGATAAATAAAAATTTAAGAAATAATAACAATAAATACTACTATAAATATCTTATTGACTTTTACTTGAATAAATGTTACAAAACAATTTTGCAAAGCCTGTAGTTTGAAACCATTTTCTGTGACCTTGAAATTGACTAAGGATATAATTGTATGCAAGAGAACTTTGATGGCTACAGTAATAAATTTTCTTGCGCAATAAAACCAAGTCTCATGTTTTTCCTTCTTTGATATTTATTATCTAGTGAGTTAGCAATTTGAGGTTTTACATTGTTTTCAGCAATCTTTCAGCCATCAAGTTGGTTTTGGAGCTGCTGTCTCACTTGGCTGAAAGATTGGTGCCTGGGTGGGACTCGAGCCAGTGGGCCGACATACTAACCACTGCACCATCCTGCACTCCTTTATCTGAGAATAAAATGAAGGGGTTTTTATACATGTACCACTATCTACCATAAGAAAGTAGTATGTCAGAAATCAGCTTCTTGAGGTCAGTTCACCGGACCTTGTATACATATGTATTGTTTTATAAACATACATGCCCTGACTGCCACTAATCAAGACAAAGATTGGAAGTATGGCCACACTTCCAGGAAGCTCCATGTACTAATAAATAGCAGCAAGTGAGTAAATACGCACATGAAAGATGCTTGTGAGTGCTCTAGCAGGCACAGAAAGGATACTATTTCCCTTCAACTAAACACTATCCTCTGGGGAAGAAAACTAATGATGTTTAGAATTGAATCTAAGGAGTTAAAAGTGTTCTCAAATGAACCTTCCAATGTATACTAGAAACAAGCATGCTTTCACAAAACAATTAGGTATGGTGTGCCATAATTACTGACAAATGCCCAAATAACACTGGAATACTTGAATAAGCGAGTATAGTGTTTAACTTAAGTCATACTGCGATGTTGAATACTTTGCCTGAACCATTTGTCTAAGAATGTTATCCTAAACAGTGTTAGGCAATCATTATTGGTTACCTTTGAATTAACAAGCATCAAGATACTCAAATAAATTAAATACTAACAATGACTAGAATAAGTAATATAACAGTAAAATCAAACAAGAAACATCTTCAAAATAGAAGATAATCGGCGCAGAGTCACATATATTTAAGTACAGAGTTGAGAAAAACTGGTTATTGATTGGCTATCAATGGTAGAAAGCTATTGTAACTGTTGTTTAGACAAAGGTTTAATGTATATTGAAGATGAGTATCATGTTCACGGTACTGTTCCTTGTATTCAGATATTCGAGAAAAGTATGTATCTAAATACCTCCTACAACCCTACTCTGTAAACTCATTTGTAGCATTAATGCAAAGTAACAACATGGAAATCATTATCAACACCGCTTACTATCTTTTCTATGCTGATAAAAGAATAAATGCAAAGCATGTGCCTGCACACTAACGGTTAAATGTTTGTATTTTTGGCCGGTGGCCTATATATTGAATAAATATGTCTATGTCTATGTCTAAAAAAAGAATCGCTTGTAAGATATCTCCCGATATGTTCCATGTTTCTTAGTTGAAAAAAACATGTTGTTCGTAACTAGTTGATATGCCTCTCCAAATTAAGATATATTGGCGCCGGTACATAACATTGTGAGCATGGCTGCGATTGGACGTAGGAGACAATTGATTTCATTGGTTTTCACTTTTCGTTCCTTTTCCAAAATAGATTTTTGATTGTATTGAAATTGCTAACAAGTTGTTGTGGTATTGTTCCCAATAGATATTACCAAGCATAGTAATACGAGAATCCATAAGTATGTCGCCTTCTTAACTTGAGATAACACATCGAAGTACGCAACTTAAATTCTTCATAACTCCAGTTCTTCAGTCCTTGCATTGATTTCAAATATTGTCTCTTGTTTGACAAGCAGTAAATGGTTCTGCCCCAAGTTATGTATATTCAGGACTTGTTCAGTACCCCGTCCAGACCTAGAACTCTCCGATCAAGTAGTCAACATATCTTGTCTGTCCCTTGCTGCAGTCTTAAGTCTTTTGGTGTACGTCCATTGTCATACAATGGAGTGGCTCTTTGGAATGCCTTACCATTGCATATTAAGCAGTCTGCAACTGTAGAAAGTGTCAAATCTGTGTTAAAGACTCACTTGTTCGAACGGTATCTGTAGGTGCTTCTACACGACTTCCTTGTTTCGATTCATTGTATTTCCATGATAGTTTAAAATTTCATGTCCACGTATGTTGACTGAATGTTGCGCATTGAGCATGGCCTTTGTGGCATGGAGTTATGGCGCGTTACAAGTGGCCTTTTTATTATAATTATTAATATTATTATTACATTAATTGGATGACGTCATTGTGTAACGTAGTAATCCCTTATATGGTTTCCCTACAACTAATCCTAGGCGCGCATGCGTTCCTTTCGAGCTTCCGCCACATCCTGATGATAAAGTATGGTAGACGCTACCTGCCGACCAATTTAATATTAGGTCACGTGACAGCGGTAACCACCGAAATACTCTGTAACCAGTGCACGCACGTTTACTGTAACATCGTACCTCTTGTACACGTGCTCGCACACATAAACTAGAAGATCCATTCCTTCTATTATTAGCCTAAGAAGTAAACTTTTCAGCCATATTATTGTTTAATGAAAACAGTTCAATGACATACAAGAGTTCATATAAATGACATGCAACAACAGCTCATATAAACTTCAACCCGTTTTTATTCTGACATAACGTACATCCGAACAGAATATTCCACCTCAACTTGATATCCGGTGACCCGCATCATGGTAAATGTACAACATGTATGCAATACTATATTTTACATATTATACTTAAGTTCAAAAAAGTTACGAATACAGTTAAATACATGTATTGTCCATTCAGTGTGACAGCGTGGTGAAGTTGATAAATATAAACCTCCGTCATTTCATCAATACGACTCGGGAAAAAATAACTGCACAAATAAATAAATAAATTAATTAGTTTAACGGGACAGCACAAGTCCAATCAGAAGTAAAAGCCTTGCACAATTTTATATCTTGCACAAAGCACAAAAAGTTTGATTTCAATTGCACATTCATGAACACAAATTACCAACACATGTGACAAGTCTCTCCTGCACTGATTACTTTGAGGTGGCTCTGAACAAGTTTCCTCCGTCACTCCCGTCATCACTCCCAGACTACCGTAGACGATTGGCAATAATCTTGGTCACACCGACCAATCCCATAAAACTACTGCAGCAGTGTCAACGTAGTCAAAACGTTCTGATAATTTTCCAATTTGTAAAAGCCAGGTCGATTTTCGTCTTTTTCAATACTCCATAATAAATCCAGCCCGATGAGAGATGTTTTGTTCCAGTATTACTGCAAGCTATTACGCTATTACTGTAGTGTGACAATATTTGCGAGTCCGGGTGTCAGTGTTGATTCATTCGCATGTACATTTTTGGTTTTCAAGGTTTCTTTCGTCGTTATAGTCCGCGTTATATGCCTTGATCGGAGTAAAGTTAGAAATGAATTGACAGTCGCATATTTCGACTTAGCATTTCATTCATCTATCTGGATACGCACGAGGAGGCGATGATGTGTGATTGTTAAATATGGAACAGAGCCATATGGTTTATTCAATAGAAAGGTTAAACTCCTTTATCATTTGATATTAAGCAACGCCTTACTGACACAAATGTTTGTACAGAACATCTTTCGAGCTATTCCTTCACAAAGTGTCATCTCATGAGATTCTTCTCCAACAATGACTAGGATTAAACAACCTACCCACTTATAATTTGAAAAAGACTTGCTAAAACGGGATGTGTTGTTGTTCATCGTGACACAGACGGTGGCCCTAAATTCTGTGAAGCATCACTCCGGACGGAGATGCCGCAGTTTGATAAAATCCGCCAGTCGTGAAGGTATGGGAAGCCTGTCCGCATCTGAAACTCTCCCTCGAAGAATCCTCCTTATTGCGAAACAGCAGAGGTCTTGCAGACTTCGCGGACACGTCAGCAGTTCGATAATACTATTCTTATATGCACCAGGAATGTCGTTGAGGTACGGAGAAATCATGCGCCATTCTTCGGGCGACGGGATGTAGCCGGATTGGAGTAGAAACAGTGTCGTGTCGTACCTCTTCTTAGCAAGCTGAAAGCCAGACACAGGGACACCCACAAAGTCCAGCGACACGTTGGCTTCAAGAACAAAAAACTTCAAAAGGGCATTGTCATTCTGCTTGACAGCAAAGTGGGCAGGGGTTAAGCCGTCATCATCTGCAATTTCTGGATCAGCGCCGTGATGAAATAACATCCGTGCTGTCTCTAGATCTCCTAGGAGGGTTGCCACATGCAGATGTGTCAAATTACGCTTGCAGAAGCTGTATCGAAGGTTAGAGTCCACACTCGCACCAGCTTCCAGCAACAGTCTAGCCACAGCAGCTGAAGAGTGTAACACAGTCCACATCAATGCAGTACATCCTTTGTTATCTCTGGCATCGATGTCTATAGAATCTAAAGACAGTACATACTCGCAAAGGTCCAGATCCTCACTCAATGCAGCACAGTGCAAGAGGGTCTGGTTGTCACATGTGCTAGCCCGGGTAGAAGCGCCCCTGTCGATTAGGTACCTCACCACGTGCAGGTGTCCGTTCTCTGCTGCACGGAGTAGGGGTGTCCAGCCTCTAGGTTTCCATTCCAGGTAAGGATTGTAGCGTTCATGATACAGCAGCAACTGGACGACGTTCAGATGACCTTGGCCTGCCGCTGTATGCAGTGCTGACTCCTCACATCGATGGGTGTGAGAGAATCCCGAGTACAAGAGTCTCTCGACAATTTCCGGATGACCATAGCGCGCAGCTGTCACTACTGGCGAAGCGCAGTCTCCGAGGATTTCTGTGTAGCTGCGATCTGTGAGGTTGTGAGACTGGATGTAAGAGAAAGTCAGTTCAACATCCCCCTTCGCTATAAACTCAGTGAGTGTCAGGAAGTTGCCCAACGTTGGCCGCGTCATTATTTGCTGGGATCAAGTTTGGAAACAGAACCTGCTGACCTGCAACAGAGGAAATTCTATAAATAATGGCGTAACTCATGTAAATAAACATGTCACTCATATGAAAAAAAAGATGTAACTCATATGAAGAAAGATGACAATCATAAAAAGAAAGATGTCACTCATATAAAGAAAGATGTAACTCATATGAAGAAAGATGTCACTCATATAACGAAAAGGTGTATCTCATATGGAGATAGATGTCACTCATACAAAGGAAGATGTCACTCAGAAAAGATGTAATTCATATAAAGAATGGTGTAACTCATATATAAAAAGATGTCACTCATGTGAAAAAAGATGTAACTCATATGAAGAAAGATGTCACTCATATAGAGAAAGATGTAACTCATATTGAGATAGATGTAACTCATATAAAGAAAGATGTAATTCATATAGAGATAGATGTCACTCATATAAAGAGACATCTGCATATGAGTTACATCTTTTTTCATATGAGTTACACTTTTCTTTACATGAGTGACATCTTTCTTTATATGAGTGACATATTTCTTTTTATGAGTGACACCTTTCTTCATATGAGTTGCATCTTTCTTTGTATGAGTGACACCCTTCTTTATATGAGTTACATCTTTCTTTATATCAGTTACATCTTTATTTATACGAGTTACATCTTTCTTCATATGAATTACATCTTTCTTTATATGACTTACATCTTTTTTAATATGACTGACATCTTTTTTTATATGACTGACATTTTTCTTCATATGAGTTACATCTTTCTGTATATGAGTTACACCATTCTTTACATGAGTTACATCTTTCTGTATATGAATTATATTTTCCTTGATATGAGTGACATCTTTATTCATATGATTGACATCTTTCTTGTGACAGTGACATCCTATACAGCTCTTGCTGCCATATGGATGCACAGAGGTAATTCTCACATACACTATTTCGTCCTCACGGGTATCCATTTAACAGCTGGGTGGACTTTGGTGTATGCATGTGTAAATGTTTCCACTATCTGGTCATTTACCAACGGATGAGTGGGTTCTTTTACGTGCACAGGGTTGTGAACTGTACACGGTGAGAAGCGAATCACTGAAAGGACCCTCACTTAAGTTTAAATCACTTCTAAAGACTCACTTCTTTGTAACTGTGTATCAGTAGAAATTGTTGCTCTTGTATAATAATAATTATGTTCTTGGTTTTGTATCAGCGCCAATGAGCATCTCTAAGGTGGATATTAGGCGCTCTATACATTAATTATTATTAAATTAATTATTATTATTAAATTAGTCCCAAGGCACAAATGAGCCCGTCGCTTAGGTGGAATTGAACTCGGGACCCTACGCTTCACAGCGTAGCGCTTTTATCGCCTCGGCCACCATGGCCCCAAATACAGAAAGATGTCACTCATGTGAAAGAAAGATGTAACTCGTATAAAGAAAGATGTAACTCATATGAACAAAGATGTAACTCATATGAAGAAAGATGTCACTCATATAAAGAAAGAAGTAACTGATATAAAGAAAGATGTAACTGATATAAAGAAAGATGTAGCTCATATAAAGAAAGATGTAACTCATATAAGGAAAGATGTCACTCATATAAAGAAAGATGTAATTCATATACAGAAAAATATAGCTCATATAAAGAAGGGTGTCACTCATACAAAGAAAGATGCAACTCATACGAAGAAAGGTGTCACTCATAAAACGAAACATGTCACTCATATAAAGAAAGATGTCACTCATGTAAAGTAAAATGTAACTCATATGAAAAAAGATGTAACTCATATAGAGAAAGATGTAAATCGTATATAGAAAGATGTCACTGGTATAAAGAAAAATGTCACTCATAAGAAAAGATGTCACTCATGTTAAGAAATATGCAGCTCGTATAAAGAAAGACGTGTTTCATATAAAGAAAGATGTCACTCATAGGCCTTCAGTTATAAAGGATTTACTGTACAGGGACAACATTTAAGCCACACTGGGCAATGATGTGGAAGTTTCCACTGAAGAAGACGCCAATGCTTTCCATGACCCGACATGAAGTACAAAACACATAGCCAGACAGCGTAAGCTTTCGTCCATATCCTGAGGTTTTATTATAATAGAGACAAGCTTAAGCATAGAGTCTTGATAGTTTTTCAAATCTAGATAGCTGCAACTGAAGTCAGCAGACTCTCTGGGATCTGTTTTATTTTATTACAAATACATGAGCGTATCATTTTAATTTCATAAAAACTGGAAATAATAATCTTACTTCTGAAACTATATTATAATCTACGAGACAGCGGTTTTAAAAATTTAAATCTCACTTTACTTCCAGTATGTTTTGCCGACCAGTTCACAACAGACCCGAGTTAGATAGCTTAAGTGACTGCAACGGTATGTTGCCCCTGTTTGAAGAACACCTCAGCTGACATCATTGAGATTTATACATAACCAAGGCCAAGATTGTATTGCACAATTCCAAAAGTAATTTACAAAGTTAGAGCTCAGAGATTGCGTCCAACAGGTCGTTAGGGCTCTTGACAAACTCTCTTTGGACAGAGAACATACAAGTATATATACAGAATGAAGTGGACATGAATAATGAGTTAGACCAACTTGATGCATGTTCTAAGGGCTGTCAGGGTCGTCGTTGAGAAGGTCTTAATTTATTGTGTTAATGAAGGTAATGAAGGTTGGTAAAGACATAGCCGTGGGCCATGAAGTGTCAATTTGAGTCTTTAACAATGAAAACCATCCTCGAAATCCAGGGTATATATAACTCCTCCAACGGTCCGTCATACGACCTGGAATCACTCCGATTCACGACTATCGTCTCGAGGCGGGCGGTTTGACCCAGTGCAGCTTTCACAGCGAACTCTTGCGTCCAGTCATGTGGCGCGTCTCTCCTAACACTCGACGAAATAAAGATGTTATGTGTTTAAATTTACTTTACGTGCAGTGAATGCGACATGACATTGGTTGTCTATATTTAGCAGATTCGGACTTTCCATACACACAGAACGACTATGGTGAAAAGGTGTACACGAGGGCATATAACAGACCGTTGATAGAGTCATACATGTTTACGCCCTGGATTTCGAGGATGAATGAACACATTGCCTAAATGTGACCAAGTTGTCTATTCTGCTACTGTTTTTGGCTGAGTCCCGTACTGAATTCGAACCCACGTCCGCAGGGCTCGACACCAACCACCAGCATCAAAGATAGGCAATGTACACAGTTCAGTTACAAGTTAATTTTTAGCCGACATTCAAGCAGCACCCCCTGATAGATAATTCTCATCGATCCAAAGGTCGATATGACAGTAAAATATTTAGTGACTGACAGTGTAGGGTTTATACCAAACAACAGCAAGATATACATGGAACTGCATTTCAAGGAAGCGAAATTCCAAATATTAACGCCGTACAGTGATAACAGACCAAAGAACGAGACAGGCAGTTAAAAAAACTCCTGCCTCATGCGATGCCCCCCGCTCACCAAACCCCAATCACACACAAGAGACAATGAAATCTACTCCTTACCAACTCGAATTCTCTACATCTGGGTAAAAGTCACGGTGTTTTTGCCATTGACATTTATACCGGAGGTCGTGCCAACCTTTCGGCGTCGCAATCGATAAATGAATCTGTAACTCACTGTTGATTTGACTACATTCATCCATGTGTTGTTGTCGTGTGTGTGCGCGTGTGGGTGTGTGTGTGTGAGAGAGAGAGAGAGAGAGACAGAGAGAGAGAGAGAGAGAGAGAGAGAGAGAGAGAGAGAGAGAGAGAGAGACAGACAGACAGACAGACAGAGAGAGAGGGGGAGGGAGATACTGCCTGACTGGTTAGACTTGTTTTGCGGCGGAAACTGGATTTGCTAACTGCGCATTGTAAATAATGACAGTATTTTACAAATTCCAGCATCTCATAAGACGTTTATTCATTACTACATTAATTATATTTTAAAGCAAGGGTGGTGCTACAGGGTGCTACAGGGTGCTACAGCTAGAGCCCTACACCCTTCTCGGGAAGCTTTAGCCCCCTCCGTCGGAGAAAAATATAGCAATTCGTCGGGGAAATTTTAAGAGAAAATGTGTGTATATTTGTCGGGGGTTTCATACCGGGGAATGTTTTAAAGTGAAACGGTATAGTAAATGCATTGCAGTTCTAACAAAAGCAATCTCATCGTATTCGACGACATTACCCAATAAACAATAGCTTTG
>JAUELE010101694.1:0-14751 GCA_031471655.1 Diodora aspera
TTTTCTTTTCTTGGATGCGCTGTGCGCTAGACTGGGACCGGTCTTATCAAAATGGCGACGAGAGGCATACGAGTCCTTTGAATGGTCACGGAAAGATACGAGTAGCTACGACTGCGCTTCCAGCATGAGAACACAATATGATTATCTCCTAATGGGGTACACCGATGCGAAACATAGGTGGCGCTGCGGAATTTCAGACCCGGAAGTGTTCTGGCAAGCGTGGTTTCCAAGCTTTGGTAACGGGTGTATCACACATTACCAAGAGGTATAATACTCAAATCACTATTTACGCGGTTTATTTTAAGCTGAAAGCTGTGTTTATGCAAAGAGGGACGTTAGAACTGAATTTAAAAAAGTCATTTTGAATGAACAAAGGTAGGAATACGCAGGAATCAGTGTGTTGGGAATCGGCTTGAGGGAACCCACTGGAATCACCGTCAGCCGGACTGGATGTTGTAATGATTGTTTCGAATGAAAATAAAGCATTTACCGACCTGTAAATTAAACTAGCCTAAACAATATCAATCCTAATTTTGATGAAACAAGGTGGTTTTGATAGTTATATTCGAAATATGCAAGAAGGCTCCTTCATCATTTTCGTACTTGCCGTCACGCGTATCGTGTGACCTAATTGTGTGACTTGAGAGCAATATTTTGCTTTTTTCATAATCATAGCAATATATTTGCATACATAACAGCAAAAAATAAACGCTAGCGACCTTTGTTGCAAGAATTATGCATTTTATCGGACTTGCAAATATCGTTCTGTTTTCGATCATTTACTTGACTTCACCAGTCGATGTCAGTTGTTTATTCAGTCATCGATGTCTTATCAATATGAATAAATCATAAGTTAGATAATTTGAGAATAATAAAACGGGTTTTTGAACTTTTGCAATAAGCCTAATATGAGCTTCGTCAGGTTTTGAATTGAATTTTGTTTTAAGTTTCCATGCTCAGAGTTCACTATACAACCTGCAGGTAGATAGGCTTGCACAAAATTGAGGCATAAATTATAAGTAAACTGAAAAAATAATAGTTCATGCCGCTGATGCAAAAGAAAAAATATAAAATTAAAGATTTAACAAATTAATTCTTCTGTAATGCAAGTTATAAATTTTAATTTACATTTTGAATAAATTCAAACGCATAAAAAAAACAAGGAGACATACATCAATTGATAATGATGATGTTAACCTCATTTTCAAGATCATAGGGTTTACTACGGGTGATTAAACTTGTGTAACTTTGTCTCAACTTTGTAATTGCCACTTCTCCTGTTTCATTCTGAAAATTCTGCAAAGAAAAGCTTTATCAGTAAAATTTATAAATTGAATGTACCCTAATGTGAAGTATATTGTACTGATTAATAATCTAGACTAATCTGGAAAATTTGTTTGAGACATATAATGTTCTAGGAAAGTCTTAGTGACCTATAATCAGCTATCACGAGGGAATATAGCTACTCTTGGGTGAACACTTGAATTGCAAAAAACACACAGTGAATTTGTTAATATGCAACACTCCCTGTCAATACCTACTAAATTAAAAGAATGATAATCATCAAGTCTAAAGAAATATTTTCTAATTTGTTTTTCAATAAACAATGGCAAATTACATGATTGACAGGACCTTTGCTTGTAAACATTTGCTTTCAAATTTCATCAAGTATTTTGTGATTGATCTGGCAATGTACTAATGACACAATTTCAAGAATTTCTTTTTATATTTAGAACAGTTCATACTTTACAATTTAGAACAATCCTGGGATTTACACAATGCATAAATTAAACAAGTTTTCATTTCCATTGGTCTTTCTAATTGTTTGACTGTCATGGACATTAAAACCTAAATTACTTTCAATACTCTTCTGTGATTAGGAAGTAAGGATCACTGTCCATAATACATTTCCAAGCAGCCTGAGCTGCAGGATCAAAATATTTCAGTATTTTGGTAAAATAAAAAAAAAACAAGATAATTCTGGGTGACTAGGGCCTGAAGAAAATGTTTTTTTTAGAAGATTTAAAAATAATTTAAAGATAATTAAGAAACCATTTTAGAAACCAAGATATGAAAAACAACATGTTGCTAGGACTTCAAAAACCTGTTCTCATATATTTTCAATCCATGCTATGAGTGTGCTGACCTGAAATGAAATGAAAATATACATTTAATGTGATTGCAAAATGAACATGTTTTTCAATTTCTGCTTCGGCCGACCTGTAAACAGTGCAGACTGTGTTGACTGTTATAAAAAAGATATGACCAAGATATTGAGATGTCAGGGGTTATATGCGTGTGTACCACAATTAATTCTTAAATGACTGGCATTTTTATGATGGATTAATCATCATGATTGCAGAATTTCTCAATTATCATAATTAAATCCAGTGGCACACCGAAATTATTGTCGTGGAAATAAATGTTTATGAAAATTTTAGCCGCCTCGCGCTGCCACTAAACCATTTAGTATGCGCATTTCTAAACGTTAATTTTGAAAGAGTTACTGTTATTGGCTTCTCCAAGTTGTGCACGTACCTTTCCTTTCAAACAATCGTTCTGTTACTCGTTAAATTCCTTCAATCACGAAGTTTTGCTTGGAGTGTTTTCGCCTTCAAGGCAACTAGCTGCAGCTGAACCGCGTCAGGCGTTCCTCAGAGTGTGAGTTCAAAGTGCCTATGGCCTTCATCAACCGCCTCATCCACTCCATGTATAGACGTTGCACGGCAGTCACCAATACACATGGCTGACACACGAGATACCATTTTCTCAGAGACTAGTGTTGTGTTTCACGTTAAGAACGTTTAACACTTTAATTTCAACCTTAATGATCAGTCTTGCCAAGTTTCATTTTTTTAATATGTCTCAAAGAATGTTTACAGTGTTTGGACAAATAAGGTTTCTCATATATCTATCAATGGTGACGTTTCTTTTGCGGTTAAGTATATATACATAATTATGTACATGACTTGTACTGAGATCATATGTATACATTCAAACCCACCAACGCAGCATGCAGTTGGGACTGAAATGATCCAAGACGACAGAAACATACGATTGTTACATGAACGACATATGAAAATATGCATTTGCAATTAATATTAATAAAGGTAACAATTTTTAAGCTTGGCGAATTTGAAGCAAAGCTTCGTTTACCCTTTTCACCTTACGGTGGCTTACGTCACTGTCTGACATTGTAAGCCTGTCTGAAGCCTGGTAACAAATCCCGCCATCTTCTGTTACCCGGATGTGAGGTGAAGCAGAGGTTAGGGCGCCCCCGTGATTTTTAGTTTCAATCCTCAGTTATTGTATCTGCCTCACTGACTTTAACTTTCGTTTTTATCGAATAGTTCTCAGTATTTCGTTTATTTGTGTTAATCTGCGTCAATGACATTTAACTTCATACTGGACAGTGGTATTTCACATGGTTAGTGGAGTTATCGCCCTTTAACGTTACACTTCATAGTGGTAATTCATATGGTAAGTCATCAGAGTTATCGCGCTTTGTGTTCTTATAAAGGAATTTATGGTGGACCATTTACTCTGTGCATCTCAACGAAATTTGAACTCTAAAGATATTTAGAAACACCCAAGGTGTTTTATGGTTTTGTGTAAAGCCCAGGGTGCTGAAATATGGAACAAAGGACATGTATTGACAACGGATATAAATTGTATTGAGAAAGAAACAGTTGTGACACGACACCACGAAATGAGACACTTGGCGCAAAATTGACATTTTGGGTTATGTATATATTTGCAAAGAGTACATGACAACCTTTCATCTGATACCTCATTTGTTATTGTAGCACACAAATTGTTGAAGTTATGAGCAAAATTGTAACCAATTTCACCACAACCATGAATTTGACAATCCTGAGAATAGCGAGTTTGAAGATTGGCTCAGTTGGTCAACAAAGATCAATAGCAACCGGTATCCTACTTTGATTAAAGCAGAGAAAGATACTAAAAATAGGTTAATAACAGATATATATTAGCCATTGCATACAAAATAGGTATAACATTCAAGATTTTTAAAAACATTTAAGATGTTTAAATCCCAAATATGTGTTTACGGAATAGTAAATGAATTAACATGATTACTTATAATGAGATAATTATTTTGTCTAGACATGAATATTCTGTTGTCTGTTTGAGGAAGACAATACCCGAAGACAATTAAATCTGTAATGCTGGGGAACCGTCGGGAAGTGAGGTGTGATCCAAGAGTTAATTAGGGTCATAAAAGGTTTTATTCCTTTAATTACAGAGTAATTAATCTGTCACGCTTGAGGATAATCCAGGGGTTTCGGGATTTTGTTACCTTAGTTAAAGGTCGGCACTAGAAAAGTGAAAAATAAAAGTATGTTTAGAAACTAGAAGTGTTCTCCTCTCTAATTAATACATTTCTCTAGAACTTTGCGAAGTAATTTGCGCTAAACTGTGGCAACAAATTACGAGCACCGTACCATTGTTGCAAGGGACATTGGCGAATAGTCAATTTTAGGTGTTTTAATGAAGTATTAGCATCATATACTTAACCTTCCTAGATATTGAAAGTGTTGACGAATCCAATTCTGTAATACAAATGTTTTCGGTATTTTCATCGGTAATCTCAGACAGTATCACGCTGTTAGTTTATGTTGCTGACTTACAAATATTCATTTGACTTTTCATGTAATATTATCTTCCTGTTTGATGTTTATAAATGACAATAAGAAAATAAGGTCGAATCATGACTTGAAAGTTCATTTAATCAACAAATGAAAATTCGGTCAACATTTGACCAAAAAAGATCGTTGGAAGTATTGCAATAGTGCGAAGAAGCGTTTCGTGGAATTCACAAGGCTTGCTTGAAACATTGAGAAGATTGTCCTGTTGCTCGGATACAGTCAGCTTTGGTGAGAGAAACACTCCCACCCTACACGAGTCAGTGATGGATGTACACACCTCTGGTTTGAATCACCTCCTGGCAACGTATCGTCGGGGATCTCACCAGTTTCCAGAGAAAGTCCATCAGAATATTGTTCCATTCGTTAAGAACGGCGTGTGCCAGCTCCCTGAGATTAATGATCGGTTGTTCCCGCTGAGTGAGACGTCGGCCGATGGCATCCCACACGTGCTCGATAGAGTTCAGCTCCGGACTATGACTGGACCACGAGAGAGATTCAATCTGCAGATCTTGTTTCAACTCTGTTTATTACCATTCAGGGACGATATGGACAAGCATTATCATCTTGGAAGATGTGTGCCACATGTGGATTGGCGTAAATGAACGACATCAGGGTGTCCTGTATAATGTCACGTCAATATTTGTCACCATTCATCGTTCCCCTTACCAACTTGGTATCCACTTTCCGGTCATAAATGAAGACTGCCCACACCATCACTGAGCCACCACCGCCTGCCACTGTCGGGAGAAGTTTTGAGGGAGGAGTTCTGTATTGGGGAGACATCGCACCCATAAATGGCCATCAGCGACGTAACGCTTAAGGTTGTACCTGAACTCGTCTAACTATTGATCAGTAAAGCTGCTGCACGGCGCATCTCTTAACAACCGACAAATGAAGAAGAGTTACCCCTGCATGCATCATTTACAATGATACGTATAATAACGACTGGGTAGTGCAAATTCTGAGAGAGTGCATATAACATGTTCCAGGTTAAGATAATTTCTTGTTTCTGGGACGAAGAATTCTTGTTTAACCAATGATTGATTGATATTTTGTAACATACATGTATGCATATACATGTATTGCAGTTGTACCAGTGCTAATCAAATCTGTATTTGAGACAAATATGTACAGACATGATAACTTCAGTTCCAAGTATGGTGATGCCAATCAGACGGTGATATGTTGCATGCAATGTGTATAACTGGTCAGATAATGTGTACATTCAACAAAAAGTTGGACGAAGTTGCCTCTTTAGCTCAAAAGTTCTACAAATCCATACATTATAACATGCATATGCTTTAGCATTGTTGTGTTGCCCATTTGTTAAGCTTGCAGGGGACGACGGGGTAGATCAGTCGGATTAGCGTTGACCTTTCGACTTTAAGGTCGTGGGTTTGATACATATGATCATATGGTGCGCTGGTATCACCATTGGTTTGTCAGTGCCAACTGCTGCTTGCAGGTTGCACTGCATCAAAAATCACCACTAGTGATGCGGGTTATCCTGGTATTTGTTTGTACTCAAGTGGGCACGTATGGCCGAAAGATTGTTATAAATCCAGCCAACTAAATCTTACAACATGTAATTTCTGTGAGAGAATAAAATAACAGACTTCAAAACTTTCCAGCTTTCTCTTTACATACACTGGAAAGAAATAACCTCATTAACTACGCATCGCAGTCAATTCGTCATGAATCTGATATTTACATATAGGCATAATGTACTCGAGCATATCTAAATAAATGTAGTTGACATTATTAATCTTCAAAATATAAAAATGACCAGTCTTTATAGAATCCTACGACGCCCTTGCTTTTCACGTGTTATTACTTGTGCAGTATCTCTTGAGTGATATGTATAACGTTGGTAAATATCAAAATAGGCAAAAAGTGTAATATTTGAATGCATAACGTTATATTTCATTGGAATTGTGAAATACAAGTCAGCGCTACCCAGTTACATTAAGGCTGACTCTGTTTCATATTTAAATACGACATTATTTGCTTTATTTTGAATATATGTACCTGAAGGGTACTATTCTGCAACTGTCTGGTTTGAGCCATGTTCGGAATTCGAACCCGCGCCCTCGGGGTCAGGCTACCATTGCCAGCACTAAAGGTCAGCGATGTAGACCACTCAGCCATCGAGAATTGGTTCAGCAACCGTAAAAAAGTCATCACAGACAGGTAGTCATGTTGAACACGTGCTCATTACATTTATGTCCTGACTACTTCTATTTTTGATCCTAACTTCCATATTGAACACGACATATACACAGTTTCTTTTGCCACCCAGTATATGTACAATATTTAACAGGGTTCACTCACTGAAAATGAAATGTAAATTTATGGTAGCATATACATGTATATATGATATGCTCTGACGACGAGCGTGTATATGTGACATTTGAGACATTAAAATCTGACACTTTTTTTTACACAATATTTATTCAGAAAATGTTGACACTTAATGCAGTTAACCAAAAATAACAATTTTACAATGTAAATCATATAAAGCTTTCATTTTGCTTTGCTTTATTTTAGTTTATTTCATTATTTAAAACAAAATTATTAAAACATATTAGTAATGGATGGGGATTGGGTTTGTGTTTACCTAGGTCTTAGCATTTATCTTGGCTTGTCTGAGAGAGGTTGCCAGTGGTGAGTATGATTTGTTTGGTTGGTTAAGTACATTGTGTATAGTGAGTTGCTCCTGGCCCAATGTAAGTGCGAGTTTACGGCACTGGAGGGTGTCTTTGGTGCAGGGAATAAATACATATTTGAAAATTCAGAGTTCCCTTCTGGTTTCAGTTTAGATTTGCACAACTAGCACTTGTTTTCAAAAGTCGGAATACAAGGACAACTTTCCAATCTGTTGACAATCATTAACTGAACTGGATTCATTTATCAACGACATGTAGAAAGAATAAGAATTGTAAATGTCCGTATCTTCTCTCGACGTTCCTGGTACAGATAATCTAATCATCTACACTGACACGTGTACAAAGCAACCAAGTCTACGTTTTCCTGTTATCCTGTCGCTGAGCTGTTGGTATGTAACGGTGAGCAGGCTCCAACACTGTCACAACACCGGTTCTTCAGCTTGATGCCAGGCCAAAGCAACACCATGTCTCGATACACCATCTTCAGTCCTTAACCAAATGCAAATTACAACCAGAAAGAAACTTTGTGTGTAATGTAGTTTATCAATATAAAAATTCCATTACTTTGTGTAAACTAGGAACCAATGTTGTAATAGTGGCATGCAGGTCACGCTGATCTTTGGGTGACACTAAAGATAGCTTCTAATGTCTCTCCTTGTTTGACATCATGAAGAGAAAGACATGTGGGAATACTGAGATGGGTCACTGTCTGGACTATAATTTAAATGATGCTTGGAAATTGGTTCAAGATTTTCTGACGGAATTTCATTACCAACACCGTGTTGGTGTTCCTTTTACTTTTCTATTCCTCTTTTGTCGGAACAAATATAAACCCAAAACAACAATTAACTCTTTCACTGCCAAGCCCGTTTAAACAAATTAGTCGTAAATTGCCCAGGGTTTTTTTTCGACCTTCTGTAAAAGATGAAATAAAATAACTCTACTCTCCAAATCCTTGTTTTCTTACTTCCTGTAGTCTCCTCAGATGCTGTAAATGTAAAATACCTCTGGACTGAATGGTAGATATTGAACCAGTCTCCTACACAAAGGGGTATTTTGCAATTTTTGCAATAGACCCGAATGTCCTTCTAGATGCCTCTCCACGTACAAACTCTGCAGTTCTTTGTATATTCCTGCATTTCTCTAAACGTGGGAAAGTTTGCACCTTGAATTCTTCAATCAACCTGTCTTCTGGGGTCTTGACTGGGGCCCTTAGGGGAGCCCTAGCTGCCTCAGGGGATAGGGCCTCTTCATCGTACAAGATGACTAATTCACTAGCAGACGATCCAAGTTGTCTGTAGAAAATGAACTACGACAGCGGTGGATTAGCTACACCATCTGCATTGAGCTTTGGCAACTAGGTCGTGCATGTACGATCTTGGCAATTTACGACTAATACATTTAGATCATCATCTGCATTGAGCTGAGGGACCTAGGTCGTACATGTACCAACTTGGCAATTTACAACTAATAAATTTAGATCGTACATGTACGATCTTGGCAGTGAAAGAGTTAAGAAGATATCTTTAAGAAACTATTCCGGTGTAAATGGTATCGAATTTTTCCTGCGCTATCTCAGAAGTGGCAATATCGTCCAATAAGCGAAATGGAGTGTTCAGACGAGTTCATTTATTTTGAGAGGCTGGAAATGTTCAGGCACGTGCAATGCATGAGATCCGTGATTAAGCGATCTGGTTAATCTACCACATTCATTAAATCCGTTAAAGCAAGTCAATATAATAGACGACTCTTAATATTTATGTATATGCGTCTGTAACCTTGTTTTAGTTTTCATGTCAACGGTTATCCATAAAGTCTCGGACACAGTCAGACATTTGATGGCACTATATAAGATCTAATAGGCATAACCCTTGCCATGACAACAAAAACGAGACTGAAGACGCATGTGCATAAATATTAAGAGTGGTCTATGGGCATTAAACTAAGTTCCTCTGCGAAGAGATGCACGCAAAGTAGAACTACAACGCACAGTTCTACGGTAAAATTCTGCCAACCCTCTATCAGAAGTTGCATGCTCCCAGAGGTTGTGTTTCATGCAAACTCAGTGAGGTCACGGCGTAGGGCTTGACTCGACTTACGTGTGGATACCAGAAAATGATTTAAGTTGGATTCGTGGTCAAATTCGATGTTTCCATCTCGAAAACTATCAATTTGAAAATTGAATATACGTTAAATTCGTACATACAACACATGTGTTACTTTTTCACCTCATGAAAGGTAGTGCTCTCCTTTATCACCCATGTTTCTCAAAAGTCCGAATGAAAGCAATCCGAAATTGCCATAAGAATTTTGAAAAATGTCATAAATTAACCTTTGTAAATGCATTCGGCTGATGCTCGGTAAGCATTCAGATGTGTACCTGTAATTGGAGCAGTGGCTTTTAAAAAAAATGCAAGTACAGTTTGTATCTCCTTGAAGTAGTTTTTGTTGAAAAAAGATGTTTGTTCTTAAACAATTTGAGCCTTGACCTGAGACATCAAAGAAATGACAACAGTTTTAATATCCAGTGAAGACGTCATCAAAGTATAGATGCATTGAAAACAGGATATTAACTTCCTTTTTCATTGACATAAACCCATCGTAAAGATGGAACCTTTTAAAGAATTAAAAAAAATATACATTCGACACTGTTAATTTGCATAATGAGATACTGTTTTTTTACTTTGTTTTGTTTGTTGTTTTTTTTTGCGCTGAAGAAACTCATTTGTACATGCACTTTACGACAAACACATAACTTGTTGTACATTTGAATTTGGACATGTCAAAGGATCCGACAAATATTCATGTACAAATGTTAAGGGATGCACTGTGTATAAAATCTGTAAAATCGACCATTTGTAAGGGAGGTAAATCGGAAACACATTACTTAATTTTGATGCAACGTTTCGCAGATTATAGATCATTAAAAGTGTTTACGGATCGAAGCATACAACTCAATCGTTTTTCATATATAAGCTAGCTCTCAGACATTTGAAATGTTTGCAACTTTTAGAGTCTCGACAGTGGCTGCTGTCTTTGAAAACCAAATATCCTACACAAATCGACATAAATCGCATTTGATGCATGATACACAATGAGGAGAAATTGTTATGTACAGAATTGTTGGTTGGTTATCTCCAAAGATGACTGACTTAGGGATTTGGGATTTTACGTGGTTTTCGGCAATCTTTCGGCCACAACACCATGGCTTCACCAACATCACGTCGGTGTCGGGCTCCTGTCTCTCCGAGCTAAAAGAGAAGTGACTCGAACCACAAACGCCAAAAGGGAGAGAGAGAGAGATCCAATATTTTCTAATTTTATGGATTTTTGAGAAGAACACGACATCTTATTTCTTGCCGTTGCATACGTCAGGCAGTGTCTGAAAACTTTATGACATTTGATGATAATATTTCCATCAGAAATGCACATTTTGATTACACATTTTGATCTTACTGACCCGCCTTTTTCTAATTGATCAAACAACCCAAGCCAGAGTCCTGGTTGATCAGCTCGGTGCACCTCAAAAGATAATGGTCTACAGTAGACAGGAGCTATTGTTGTATAACTTCAATCAGCACAAACTTGACTCAGGTCTACTGGGGACATATATATTATGTCACATGTAATTTCAATAAGCAGACGAACTAAAAAAAAGGTTCCAAGTGAAGAGGGAACATTAAAGTTACCCATGGAATGATCTTGGGGGTCGAACCCTAATGGAAACAGCTGGTATAAATCAAACGAACTTGATACAAGTTTGAAATTCAACAATTTCACCTCAATGTCCGCACGGACGCAACCATTACCAGGTTCAAACTAGGTAAAACTAAATTTTCAAACCCAATACAAACATTAAACTGTGCCCACTGCAACGCGCCTTATTCACTGCACCAAATACGCCCTCCAGCGCCGTAAACTCATACTTACATTGGACAAGCAGCAACTCACCATACACAATCTACTTAACCCACCAAACAAATCGTACTCGCCACTGGCAACTTCTGTCAGACATACCCAGTTAACTGCTAAAACCTAGGAAAATCACAATTCATTATTATCATTTTTAAACAAAATTGAATCTATCCAGTAACTTTATTGCGGACCTGTGTGTTCACTTAAACTCTGGCTCCAAGACCGGCTAGGTTGGTTTGTACAATGCTATTCTCGCGGCGAAAGTATTGCAATGGCGTTTGGTATGCCACAATGCTTGGGTGACCACACCGTCTTCAAAATGTGGCCGTATACAGTGCTTACGAAACTCTATTGGTTGCAAACTGAGGCCAGACCTGAACTTACAATTATGTCCTCGCTTATCCGTGCTTTTGCTCTATAAAACGGCTCCATCTAGTCAACACTGTTCCCTATTATGCGCCATCCCGATCGTTGAGATCAGAGAATCAGAAGCTTGTGGTGGTTCCAACAGTGTACAGATAATCTATGGAAGGTCGCTCGTTCTCTTATATCACTGCATCTATGTGGAATTGTTTGCATTGTGAACCGACACATGCCAGCTCAGTCAATGCCTTCAAAGCTAATTTGAAAAGTCATGTGTTCCGCCAGTATTACAATATGTAGTTCATATTTATGCCATCATTTATTTCATCCTTATATTTGGACGCGCGGGATGGTGCTGTGATTAGCGTGTCGGTCCAGTAGTAAGCCAGCTTTGATGGCTGCTAGTTCGAATCCCGTCCAAATTCAGTCCGGAACTTGGCCCCTGACACCTTCGTGACATAGGTGGCTTCGTGGCGATATGGCTGAAAGATTGCCGAAGGCCACGTAACATCTAAAATCACTCACTCACTCATTCTTATAGCTAGTTTAAGCATAAGCTGTGTGTATGGGAAGGCGTTAAATATGCGTGATCATTATTAGTATTTTAATATGTTGTACTGACCTGCGAACGAAGGGCTAGCCTTTGGTCTGTCCGTTCTAGTAAAGATAATTAAGAGGGACACCCGTAGAACACTACATGATGAGAGATAAGGTACCTTTCACACGCGAGTAAGGTTTCAAGAACATTTATCGACTTGTCTTATTTTGCTACAAACCGTCAGATTTGGCTGATAAAATCGAATGGATGAGACGAATTCTAATGTACACAATGCGGCCTGCTGTTATAATTATTTAAAAGCTTTTGCTGTTTGACTGTCAGGGAATATACCAGGGCAATTTTCCTAACACGTGTGATACATTTGCTGAAATCGGTACTTTCGTTCATAATTACAAAACTACGTTTGAGATTATTACGTAAATATGTAAAACCCATTCAGTGAACCCTTGTGTTACAAATGGTTACTACGTAGCATAGATACGACATTGTATGTTCACTGCTAACATTACCACCAGTGAAGCCTCGTGTTACAAATGGTTATTAGACAGCATGGATACGAAATTGTATCTTCACTGCTAACATTAGAGAAGCCTTGTGTTACTACCACACAGTTTGTGCCGTGGATAATTTAGTTAATCCAAAATAATCAAGGTATCTCCTTTAAAGTTGTACATGTACATATAGTGGGAGGCAAATTGTTTTTTCTCTGAACCCATGAAACTTTTAGGTTCTTGATATCAAATGATTTGAACTTCAAAATGGCCGCAATACCCTTTCAAGACAAGACAAGACTTTATTTGTATTTCTGGCTCGTAGCCCAGTACACTAATGGAACACGAAAGTGTTGTCGTGCACATGACAAGTTGAATAATAACATCATTCTTTTTTGTTTATAAATACCCTTTCTGAACATTATGTAGTCATAAATCAGTGCTTCCAGCCATGCATTTCATGTAGGATATTGTCAGCCTTCAAGAGTGTTTGATAAGATGAACAACTAACGAATTAAATACAATCTGTCATTGAGAGTGACACAAACTAACTCTGAATGTCGTTTGCTCCGGATCACCTCAAAAATGACAGGAATAGGCTACTTGATCGTGACAGGGTTTCGGGGGTGGGGGGGGCGCATTGATATAACCACAGTCCAATACTTGAGACGAGCAGGTTACGAGCAGGAACACCATTTATTTCAAAACGACATTCAACGTTCGACTCAAAAGAGAAGAAGAATGGTTTGTTTGTAGAAAGGCCAACGGTCTATATGCATGTTATGTTAAACG
This sequence comes from Diodora aspera, assembly GCA_031471655.1. Lineage (NCBI taxonomy): Eukaryota > Metazoa > Mollusca > Gastropoda > Lepetellida > Fissurellidae > Diodora > Diodora aspera. The sequence goes on from JAUELE010101694.1 coordinate 13,457, forward strand.
TATATACATACTTGTATACCAAGTATATACATACTTGTATACATTACAAGATATAGGGGAATTTATATTTTTGAATTGCGATAACATAAAGCTTTCAAGGTATAAACAGCAATGTTAACAAGAATGCTCGTATTACGGTTTGATAACAGAGAGATATATTTATCAACATTCGGGTAATTAATGTAATAAAGGTACAAACTGATGTCTTAATTTATGAAAGTATGGAAAAACCAACACAAGATATATATTCATCTTCAATCACTGATAAAGGACACAGTTTACACAGTCTTTTATCTCGTTCCATCTTAAAATATCTTCTCACAATTGCCATTAACGGTACATTATTTTCCTATTCTTAGTAGGCAAAGCATGCGTCGATAAATGCTAGGGCGCGACTGGACGTTTTGGATAAAAAGCTGGCAGTATATAAGAAGCTTTGCATTTCTCATACTTTCTGCAATTGCAGCATATACTAGTAGTGTTTTTATGTAACTTTATTTAATGAGAGATATTCACAGGAGAGAAAGGATACCTGTCAGCAAAGTCTGTTTGATACATGAACGTGAGCTTCTCGCCCGTCTGGTGTATTTCTGGCTGCAGAGTTACTTATTCCACTGCATGGGTGGATTCACTGAATTGCCCTTAATCCTGCACGTGGTGATACCGCCGCTTTGAACATTACTGACGCCCACAAGACACGATATTTTGTTCATTTAGCTCGCATCATGAAGAAACAACATTCTCTTGGATAAAGATCTTTGAAAATGGTCAACATTTGTTTGTTTTTTATTCAGTCGTCTCTGAAAGTCTTAGTATCGTTTCTTTTGAACACCAGTAAAGCTTGGACACTTTCTTCAATGTACCTAATGTTGTGATTATTAAGCCTTGATTAAAATTTTGACCCTCAGGTCACCTATATTGGTCACAAGATCCATCAAATATACATCTATAGCACATAATTATTTGTAATCGTTGCGGTTGGGTCAGTTGCTATACAGTTTGGATATAATAACAATAAATCATTCAAATTAATCTTTGTCATTCACTTATCTTCAGAAACTCTTCAGTGACAGCCATCTTGGAAAACGACCAATACAGTTGACACAAGACAGATCCAGAAAGTTTCCAATCTCTAAAATGTTCCCCATGATGTCTAGTCTGATTCTGGCAAGTTTCACAATATGCCCGTTTTTTATCACATATCTGCCGAACTCTTCAATAAGAGTACAAAGAAACATTTACCACTCAAATGGAACTACAAAAGAGTGACGCAGTGCACCAACATTATCTATACA
>JAUELE010101804.1:0-14751 GCA_031471655.1 Diodora aspera
CAACAGCAATATTATCTTGGCAGGAGGGGGGATTCGGGGTAACAGCACAAAAATCGGGGTAAGGGTTTATTTTATTTATTTATTTTTATTTGTGTCCTTTTTTTAAATTTTTTTTATCTTTTTGGCATTTCAGTTTTGCTAGTGGGGAGGCGCCGATGGGGGAGAATGTGTGAGTCCGTTGGAAGTACGTGTTGTCAATTGTTATAGAGAAAATGTTAGGTTTTTAGAATGATCTTTAAATAAGGTAATCACTGAGACAGAAAATAAGAAAATATGAATGCAACAAATCTCATATTTAAATATATTTGGAAAGAAATTCGTGCTTCCGGCATTTGAACGAGAGGTTTACAAATTCCATTTGGTTCCCTGGTCGCTATTATTGGATATTCACACCAGAAAGCTAACGTGTTAACGGAATGAGAATAGTTCCCTACATCCGGGTGGTTCCAGAACGTGTCAAATCAATCCGCGTTTGTCTCTTCTGTTTGTTTAAGCAGGGGGCAGCTCTTGTGCTAGCCCAAATGAAATTTGATATTGCCAGCATAAAATGCACTTTTTCTGTTTAAAGTTGGGTATGTGGTCAAATTCAGTGTTTCAATTTAATTGACTAACAGCAGGAAGTGTAAACATAAATGTTGCCAAAAATAGAACAGGTTCTAATTTTCATCACAATTTGAGGAGGGTATCAATTACATGTTGCTTTGAAGAATTGCGGATAATGACGCATATCTGCTCAAATATTTGACGTGGCCGTGTCTTGACAAATCTGTCATTATCGAAAGCCACACATGAATTATATATTTAAAGTTAACAGACCTCGCTTGTTCGATCTTTGACCTATGGATTCTCTGCTTAATGTCAACACGACCCGATGTCCATTTCTTCCGAGCTGACATGAGGTCACGTGACTTTTACCGTCAATTTCAAGCCCGCTCTGAAATCAACATTTATCTATTGGCGGGACTTCAAAGGTTTTCGACCGGGACTCGAGACGCCATTTCATGACATGTGAAATCAAGAGCGAAATTTATGATCAATTCTACACCGAAATTCCTCATGCCGTCTGGAACTCAATTATGAAACGTTTTGAGAATACCAAAACGAGCAGTACGAAGTTTTAAGAGATAATTTGAAACCGAGTTTAGGATTTAAAATTTATTTTTCAAATTTTTTTATTGTACTATTTTTTTTATTGATATTTTAACCGGCAACATTTTTTTAAATGATTTTTTGTGGTATTTGTTTTCTTCTTCTCTGTCTGACAAATGTAAGGTGAGCTTGCGCAAAAGTCGAATATCTTCCAGCGTGCTCAGACAAGTTCATTTAATTCTGCGAGGATGAAAAGGTGCACGCACGTGCAATTCTTAAGTCTTGTGACTCCACTCCTTGTTGCAGCGTCGTTAATCTACCGCACGCATGCTGAAAGAGATGATGAGAATGAACTCATTATTTTTAAAGGCATAATACAACGTATAGTCGAATGTTATCTGCCATCCCTCCCTCAGCAGTTGCGCGCTAAGGGTGCGTGTTTTCGGTGAGGACTCATCACGGGAAGTGGTTCAAAATACACATTTTTATATCAGTGGATCACGCTAACTAGTGACACTCGGTACGTCTTCTGTTAAATGAGCATCAGTACTGGCGTGCATGTAGTATATATATATGCCTTTAAACGTCTAGTTTTCTTAGTTACTATTGATATTTTACGTGGTTTGGTATCTCCACAGGCATTTCCATACAAACGCACTAGCACATACGTACGCACACATTTCAGAGTACACCCAAACTACATGTACGACGAACCCCCACCAACCTTTAAAGTTGGATACGTGTTCCCAAGGCCAAAATATGGTCGATGCGTTCTGTGTGTAATAAATAACATAAACTATCAATCAGACATTATAAAAGTGTTTGCCCAATTCAAAAACGCTTGTGGTCACGTGCTATGTTCAAGAAGTTTCAGGAAACTTTGAAGATTAGCAGGAAAATTCAAATGCATAATATTTCACCCCGGGGTGAAGTATTCACAGACGGCTTTTCAAAAGGTTATTTTATCCACAACCGTGCTTTATCTTTTGTCCAATTTTATGTATACTTATCATTCCAAAGGTTGTTTTGGAAAAGAAAACAATGAGTTTGACCACGTATCCAACTTTAAGACGTTAGGAGTCAGGATGCCTACCTGGAGGCTGCGCGGAGACGTTAGGAGTGGGGCCCAATTTGAGGCTAAACGTAGACGTTGGGAGGGGGGATGCCCAACTGGAGGCTACGCGGAGACGTAAGGAGTGGGGCCCAATTGGAGGCTACGCGGAGACGTTAGGAGCGGGCCCAGCTGGAGACGTTATGAGCCGGGATCCACTTTGAAGCTAGCGGAGACATTAGGAGCGAGGTCCGGCTGGAGGCTACGTTAGGATTGGGGCCCAATTGGGGGCTTATCTGGGAGACATTAGGAGCGGGGATGCCTACCTAGAGGCTACGCGGAGACGTTAGGAGTGGGGCCCAATTGGAGGCTACGCGGAGACGTTAGGAGTGGGGCCCAATTGGAGGCTACGCGGAGACGTTAGGAACGGGAACCCAATTGGAGTCTACGCGGAGACATTAGAAGTGAGGATGCCTACCTGGAAGCTACGCGGGGACGTTAGGAGTGGGGCCCAGCTGCAGGCCACGCGGAGACGCTAGAAGCGGGGATCCAATTGTAGGCTAGCGGAGACATTAGGAGCGAGGCCCGGCTGGAGGCTACTCAGAGACGTTAGGATTGGGGCCCAATTGGAGGCTACGCGGAGACGTTAGGGTTGGGGCCCAATTGGAGGCTACTCGGAGACGTTAGGGTTGGGACCCAATTGGAGGCTACGCGGAGACGTAAGGAGCGAGGCCCGGCTGGAGGCTACTCGGAGACGTTAGGATTGGGGCCCAATTGGAGGCTACACGGATACGTTAGGATTGGGGCCCAATTGGAGGCTAGACCAAGACCTCCAGTACGAGAACAGAATGTGAACGAATGTTAGACCTAAGCTACTTAGTCGCTCTGAGTCCGGTCTTAGGCCCGGTTCAGACTGGAGCATTTAGTCTAATTGGCTTAAAACGGACTCTTATACATTGTTCCATTGAAGAGTGTTTTTACTGTGTCATCGTCCATACGTTGATGAATGATACAATAGAAACGTCTGTAACTGCGACATTTTTCATTTCATGTACTTTCGTGAAGACTTGTAAAGTGATGGCGACCTTGAGTCAGCTCCCAAGTGCTTCAAAGGAGGTTGATAAACTGAGTAAGGAAATGAAAGTCTAGTAACCTCATGCTTGTCGTAAAAACTGAAACTGAATTACATCTTTCTTGGCTCTCTGTTTGAAGTGTTCTCTGTATATTAATCTTAAAGTAGAACAACGCAACTCAGTTAAAAATGAAGTTATTATCAAATGTTGCACATTTTGTCATGTCAGGTTTCTTTTTTAGTACAAATGCTGCACATTGGGGCTGCAGTTTTTAAAATTATTATTGCAAGGCCTAATTTTGTTAAGCGAGAATAGAACACAAATAAATCTACGTTTATCTATGTTTGCAGAGGAAGCTGTTGGCGTTCTGCAGCACCATGATGCCATAACGTGAGCATGTGTTGCAGTCTGTAGAATGTGAAGGAATGCGTAACGGCTTAATCCAGCAATTGTCGTCAAGTTTTATATATGGTCAAACTCAGTGTTTTCTTTAAAAAAAACCCGATAAATATACATAACATTTATGTAGGTTCCACGCATAATACACAAACGATATAGTATGTTTTTCGGTTGTATAACCTCTCGAATAGCCTCATATATTTTGAGACCCCCATGCCATAACACCGAATGAATGTTGAAGATAATATTTGTAAACCTTTACAAACAAATGCATTCGGCTCATATTCAGAAAGCAATCCATGGAACATTCATCGGTAAGCCCTCAGAAAAAGGTTCGAAATAATGATGGCTATTTGCAAGTAGGCCGGGACTAAGGGAATATGGCGTTATTTAAATAAACACGCACGTTTAAAATGTGTGATTTACAGTTTGTGTTGTCTATTTCAAACAGACAGCACCAGACCTACTTTACCGTTCGGGAGCATGTATCCAACTTTATGATTCTAACATACGATCTAGTTCCACACACTAGTTAGCTTATGAATGTAACCCATACAAAAATTCATGAACAGATTAAATTTAATCTTGCTGATAATTTCTCTTTCGCTGTTGACTCAGCCAATGTAGGAGCGTATGCCTTAACGTTGTGAAGACTGGAAAGAGAACCACACATAAGTGAACATTCATTGATGTCTGTGTTTATTCTATATGTACAGTTGGCTTACAAAGTCATCCCTGTGTTACAGAGGTACCGAGATGCAGCACGTTACTGACGACTACAACAAAATGCTCAGTGAGGGAGAAACTGCTTGCAAGGTGACTATGAACCCAGTCAGCCTAAACTACACTGCCGGGCAAAAGAAACGATACCAAGATTTTGAGAGACTACTGAAAACAATTCACAATTACGTTGGATATGCAAGAGATGTCCCTTCACGATTAGGAAGTTTTATCAACGATATGATGTCAATCAAATTACACTCCTTGAAATCCTAGCATCCTTTTGATCAGCTATGACAGAAAGACGTAAATGAAAAAAACTGAAATCATTTGGCATCGTTTCTTTTGCCCGGCAGTTTAGTTGATGTGGTTAAAATAGAATTCATAGCTGTTTTCTTTTTTTACTACAGCTTTCAGGGAAGTCGGCTTTGCTTAGACTCAAATTTAGCGTTTCGTGTTTGTTGGGAATACTGAATAGCCTGCCAATTAATATATATAGTTCTTAAGGAATGAACTGAATGGACTTATGTTTAAAACACCTCTTCTTCGACAGTTCCGTCAACACTAATTATTTCTTCAACTTTTTTATATGTTGACATCTTTATGTACGTTTATACCAGTCCACCAGCGGCATACTTTCCCTTTCATGAATTAAATGCCACTGGCTACAACAGCCTTAAATACATTTTGTAGAAAACGATATGATAACCATAGTCAACGTATTACAGCTATTTGGGAGGCTGGAGTTGTATGGAATAATGACGTTTAGATATATAATTATGCTCCTCTTGTGCTTCAGAGTGTCATCAGTGATGCTTACAAGATGTTTTTGGAAGGAACCCCTGCCTTGCCAAATATGGAATTCTGTGATTCCCTCAATATCAGCATGTGCGGTGTTACGGAAAGGACGAACACGGTAAATAGCATCAGTGATTAGAGTTATCTCGTTCTATTTCTATATCGTTGCAGCAGTAAGGCTCGGATCATGAGAGCGCAGATATTAAGTGATGTTGATACTGTAATCAAAACTGAAATCAGTATCGACACTCACGTCTGCCAACGAAATCAAGCCTACGATATATATTCAATAGCGTTTTTATCGACTTATTTGCGCAGCGTGAAGTCGAGTTGGTGTAAAGAGGGTCGTTGTGTGTATGAAATAGTCTCGTCTATTTTACATGTTTACTTATAACTTACATTGGTCATTGCGCATGTACCAGGCAGCGGAGGGGGTGAATAGGCAATATGATTGAAGGCGTTTAGTGTGTATGGACGCGACTACAGTTCAAACATAAACTCGACTCTCCCACTACGTCGATAACAAATAAAGGAATAGCTGATACCATCTCAGTCAAATACCCTTTTTTGACACTCCCTGCTATTCAGAAAAGGAATCACAAGCTCCAAGGCATGTTTTATAGGCCGCCTTCGCGGTAATACTCGAATAGCATAGTGTTCAGTTAGCTTGACTATGTCCATTATCGTTCACTTGGGATTTGTTGGTTTGCATAAGAAAATATAATACGGTGGATAGGTGTATTCATGCGATTTAAAGGTCATGTTCTGAATCTGTAGTTTTATGCTGAATTGTATGCCGGTGTTTGTAACGCTGGGCCCAATTTGAACCTACTTTGGTGGGCCCGAACTAAAGATTTCTTGGGCGGGGTCCTTTTCGAAGTTACTTAGGCGGAGCCCAACTGGAGCTTACTTAGACGGACCCAATTAAAGGCTACTTAGGCGGGTCCCATTGGCTGATAATTAGGCGGAGCCCAACTGAAGCTTACTTAGCCGGGCCCAATTGAAGCTTACGTAGGCGGGTCCCATTGGCTAATACTAAAGGCGGAGCCCAACTGAAGCTTACTTAGACGGATCCCACTGAAGGCTACTTAGGCGGGTCCCATTGGCTGATACTTGGGCGGACCCAATTGGGGGTTACTTAGACGGACCCAATTGAAGCTTACTTAGGCGGAGCCCAACCGGAGCTTACTTAGACGGATCCCACTGGAGGTTACTTGGGCGGGTCCCATTGGCTGATACTTAGGCGGAGCCCAACTGACGGCTACTTAGACGGGTCCCATTGGCTGATACTTAGGCGGAGCCCAACTGGCGGCTACTTAGACGGGTCCCATTGGCTGATACTTAGGCGGAGCCCAACTGGCGGCTACGTAGGGTGGACGAATGGAGGCTACTTAGGCGGAGCCCAGCGGGACCTTACTTAGACGGACCCAACTGGAGGCTACTTAGGCAGGTCCCATTGGCTGATACTTAGGCGGACCCAATTGGAGGTTACTTAGGCGGACAAAATTGAAGGCTTTTTTAGGCGAAACCCAACTGAAGCTTACTTAGGCGGGTCCCATTGGTTAATACTTAGGCGGAGCCCAGCTGGAGCTTACTCAGGCGGACCCCAGTCGGGGCCACTTATGCGGGTCCCATTGGCGGCTACGTAGGCGGGACGAATGGTGGCTAAAATTGACTAAGACTCCAAGTAAAAGCCAAATATAACCAATAATACCGGAAAGATTACCTTAGTGCAGGCCAAACTGAGCATCCGTTTCAGTCGGCATGAAACCCAACTTGGTTGGTCGCATAATGTCCTTACAATATCCATGTGATCGGGTACTCTTGTTTCACGAGTCGGAATCTCAAAATTAGTGAGCTGGGCTAAATGGTTTCGCTGGGTTGACCAAAATGTAAAGAATCCCTTGCTAAACATTAGTATTCCACCACTGTATATGACTGTTGTTTTCCATGATACTGAGTCGTGCATAAACACTGCACCCCGAGTAACCCTATGCTTGTCGTTGAAGATGACTTAAATGAAACTCCGTCACTCCTCTTTCTATCAGTCATATGTGTAACTGTTGTTCCATTCGTTTTATCTCTTGCACATCACGGTGTGTTATGACAAAATAGTATAGGTCGATTCAGGATTTTTGAAGGGGACTCCAGACGGCAGAACTGCTGTCTTAGAGTTGGGGATGCGGTTGATGGTTCGTGGTAAACGATGTGGTGAGGATGCTATTTTAATACAAATGACTTGACTTTAATAATAGCGGTAAGCGGACCCTCTAGAACGTGAGAGGTACACCGAACTGGTCGCCACAAGTTATACATCCACGTCGACGAATGTTAATACTTACTATTTATTTTCGTTTGTGAAATAGGTGCACATTCGGTATTCATAATAAAAATTACTGTCATCGTCTTTGTATTGTTGAGGAATGAAATGTCGGCAAGGTTAGCTGATCCTAAGAACGGAAGAATGTTCTATTAATAAAGCCTAAAAACATAATCTTTTGTTTCTGGTCTCAGCGGGAGTCAATCTCGATCTCCCGCGTCAACTCATTTTTTCCCCATATTAATTGCCAAGGGCAGGTACATGTAACTCTAAATTCTGTTTTCCGGTTTTAATTTTGACATGTTTTTTTCTCAGGAATCCATTTATATTTTTGTTTTAAGTTATTAAATGTTTGTCATCCTGAAATAATATTTGCTTATCTGTTCATACAGCTGATTATAGAATATTTAGCAAAAAACAAAAATAAAAATTAAAAAAAAGGAAGATCGCATCATCGCATCATGTTTGCCTAAGTGCAAAGACCAGAAACATTTTTAAAAAATTAGGCCTAAGGCATACACTTTACTTTAGTTAGTTGTGACATATTTGCTGCAATGACATCGATATCATTCGCGCGCTGTTTCCTGCTTTCTAGGCCAATTTGCAACGATATTTTGTGTGTGGCGACCAGCAGGCTGTTCGGTGTAGCGACGAGTTCTGTCTGATCCGAACATAACACCCCCGCCTCTTCCTCCCCGCATCCCGCTATTGATATGCAGAACATCGGAGACACAGAAGTGATGTGGCCAGTGTGTTGATGTCATTTGTGTCTGTTCCAGTTTGTGGTAAATGTGTTTAACCCTCTGAGTTTTGAGGTGACACATTTCGTGAGGCTGCCAATTCGTGGAGGGGACTATATCGTGCTGGGAGAAAATAAGGAAATTGATGCCGAGGTATGTAAAACAGTTGTAAATAACGTCTGAAAGTTCTTCTGTGTGCAATTTTGACAAGTTCTAAAGTGCCCAGCCAACGTTTCATTACAACAGTAGTGATAGTTGATGTGTGTGTCAAGATCTTTTGGTTGTATATATGGCCTTGCTATCTTACCACATAAGACATGCTGATACCCCGCCCTTATACATCTTTGTAACTGATTGAAGCGTGACAGTTAATATAATGGAACTGAAACATAGAGCTATCCTTTGAGATGAGATGTACTGTCGCTGCTGAGTTGTACGTCAACTAATCACCACGTTTGCCCTTAAAGTTGGATACGTGCTCCCGAACGCGAAAACTGGTCTGGTGCTAAAATAGGTCAGGTCTGTATGCCTAATTAAAAAACCCGGTATTCCCTAAGTTCCGGCAGATGCAGACGGTTTTTATTTTCGACTTTCAAACAGCCAGCTTCATTCTGAACCTTTCTCTGAGAGTGTATCGATGAATGTTCCATCCATTTACGAATATTTTCCGAATTAGGAGCTTAATGCGTTTATTTGCACGTGTAACGATTCCGAAGGTTTACGAATAGTTCCACGATTCTTTCGGAAAGTTAGGAATGCACTGTTCTTGTAATTTCTGGCATGGGGGTAACAAATAGATACGGCCATTCACGAGGTTGTACAACCGACAAACATGCTATATCTTGAGTGCATTACTCGTGATGTGCACACAATTTTATTATTTATCGTTCCAAAGGTTGTTTTTATTTGACCACATATCTAACTTTAAACATGACTGATGCAAAAAAGTATAATTACCTCATTTTCCTGTTTTTGTTGTGTGTGCACTCTGACATTTCCAAGTCTGGAGTACATCCTCCCTGCCATGTATAATTAAAGGCGGTGTATGAGGTCTGCCTCAACAATTAGTCGATATTTTGCTTTGATTCACAACTGAAAGGCACGCACTCGTGTCTGGCCCCGGTTAGTCTTACCAAACGTGAGCGTTACCTACCGATGTGCCAATTAATTATACAAAGTTGCTGCTCGTATTTCAAAGTGACGTGAAATTGAACACCTAAAAATAAAGTGTCAGTGATTTGATTAAAGTTTTGGTAGGGGATACCGTAAAATCAATGTAGGTTTCGTCAATTACCACGCCAACGATCACAATGAGCGCGTGGCATGAAGAGGTAGATTCACATTGTAAACGAACTTTATCTTTCCAAATACAAAGTGCAGTGCGAGTAGGTTGCAATTTACGAAAGCGTGCATGTCAGAGTGCATCGATGCTTCATGGGCAACTTTAGTCGAAAAGTAAACAATATTTTATAATATGAAGGTCACGTGGAGGTCATTAACACATTTGAAGTGATTGTTACAGTTTTTATTAACAGATTTGAAACATGCAAACTGATTATATTTCATTTCATCTAGTTAGACAATATATACCAATGGAACCTACGTATACAAAATTCCGAATGCAGTGCGCATAACTAGCTCCCAATATCAGTGAAATATCAGTATAAAGGACCGGAAACAAATACAGCACGGTATTATACATGTATTACTCTATCAACAGAAAGACAAGCTCTGAACATCGATTGGCGTACCTACAATTTTGATTATGTCCCTTTAATGTATGCCGTACAAAGCGATACAAATGTGGCTAGGTTGCCTTCATATTCATTTCTATTCTTCTGCCTTTGAACTCGTCTCTCGCAGTGTTCCTGGCTTGGTAATAAAATATCTTTCAGAACTCACCTGTGAAAACGACTTGGTGCATTCCCGATATTTTTTTCAGACGGTGCCTTTACCAAAGTCTACAAGCAGAATTCCAGAGAGAAAGTTTACAAACGCCAATGCTGAACTCGTGTTTCCCGCGAAGGTTCCGCCCCTAGGGTACTCACTTTATAAGGTCCAAAGGGACACAGGTAAAGAGTCTCTTTATTAGGCTACAGCATAACGTCAGTATGATCAAATGCTGGTCTGTCTTTTAGATCCTAGAGCGTGCACAAAAGAAAGAACCTGCTCAAGTCTAGATATTTAGTAATTTTTAGGGACACTCAGCCGTTACGCAAATCACTGTACTGATCTTCTGATGTCAATGTTTTTGTACATTATTATGAAAATATATTAATTGTAGATTAAATTTATTTCTGTGACTAAATGTTAGTCTTATAAAATGTATATTATATTTGGAAAAAATGCACGATTATTACAGGAATCTGCACAGTTGTTTCCTGGACTTTTGTCTGCATGTAGGTGTCAAAGTTTTTCTCTTGAATTGTTATATTTGTTATACTTATTTAATTGTGAACATGAGAGCTGGGACTTCAGTACTGGTCATGTTTCAGGTTCTGATGACATTCTTCCTCTACAAGGCTACAACAATGGTGACGTTGTAGTTGGCAACGAGGTAAATATATAATTCCCGTGTGTTTAAAATCAGGCGGACATGAATACGAGTATCCAGATTTCCAACGTTAAACAAAATTGCTCAGTCGTTAGTCACATTTAATTAATTAACCACACTTCAAGTGTAACCCGGATTCAAAATGCATCAAACACATCGAACCATTTGCGCAAGAATTTATAAACTCTTCAACTGGGATGAATATTCGTTGTCAAGTTATAATTATTCATAAAGTTTCGGTCTCTAACTCCTTTTATTTACAGTTTAGGGTTGAAATATTTGCTGTATCTAATATCTCCTACCGCAAAAGCGTCCACCACTTTCAGAAGTAATTATCGCAGTGTGTAGCCGTCTAGTCTGTCGCCCAGACCCTAAAGCAAAGATAATGGAGCCTGCTCAAGTCTAGATATTTAGCGAGTCTAGGATTTCTCAGAAATTACGAATATGCCTGGGCTCCTTTTTGGTTTTATGTATTATTTTAATATTTTTGTAGATTAATATTTCTGGGACTAAATGTTAGTCTAGTAACCCTCATGAACTTACTGTATATGTTTCTGTTTCAGTATATCTCTCTAAATGTGGATGCTGAGACAGGCCTCACAAAAAGTTTAACCAATCTCGAAACAAATACTCAGATTAAATTTGAACAGAGCTTCAGGTACTACCTGTCCAGTGAAGGTCAGCCACGTGACCCTAGCGACCGCACAGGTGGATTCTTGGGCTCTCATAGAAGACCCTCAGGCGCATATGCGTTTTGTCCTAAAGAGAACACTGCGCCTGTAAATGTAAATACAGGAGGCGTTAAAATAAAAACTTTTAAGGTAAGACCAGGAAGTTAATAAGATATACCTGTCTGTCTGTATGTCTCTCTGTGTCTGTATGTCCGTCTCTATCTGTCTGTCTACCTATCTATCTATCTATCTAATAGTAGTATATCAAACTATCTATCCGCCTACGTATATTGATTTGAATATACACAATAGTTAACGTGAACAGATGCTCTGGATGACACAACATGTGACCCATTATTTGTTTCGCTAGTATACTAGTATATGAATTCGTTTCCTCAGAAATGTTGGCAAAATAAATGTCGATATATCTTGATCTGTACTGACCTTAACTGATCACTGGCGACATCCTTTGAGCTGAGTCTACAAACAGGAAAATGCAGATTCCAAAGTGTTGTTAGTTTCTACATGAGCAATTAATGATTGCCAGAATGTAGGTATGCGTTAGTAATATGTCTGCAGAAGATAGTGCAAATTACGAACACCATTGTCATCCGTTGTAGGGCATCAACGCTATTGAAGTCCACCAAACGTTTAACAGTTGGATTAGTCAAGTGATAAGACTCTATGATGGTGTGCCTTACGTGGAATTCGAGTGGACTGTGGGACCCATACCTGAAAGGTAAGTTTAATATATCCTACATGATTCGTTTAGAAATAGTTTAAATTCACAAATTATGCATACATTTCAGACAACGATTATTTTAATGCCATTAATCGTGATACTTACGTTTAGATGTGTCGTAATTACCAGACTAGCGAGGTTTTGTTTGCAAATAAAGCTGAAATACGTGTAGATTTAAGGTTATCAGGGGCGTGGCCAGAGTTGGAGAAGGGTCGGTGTACTACCTATGACAAACTATTTACGAAATCGTTAAGCACGTTCAGGAGGAGACTGTTATCTGGACCACTGGACCACTGTGGTTCTGTCTCCACAATGACGTCTCTGGACATTCTTCACATAAACCTTAATAATAACATACATCAGATTTTTCTGTCAGTTCAGCATCTTTGCTGATGCTTATAAACTTATTGGTTTATGAAATGATCCTGTAAAGGGTACCCATTTATTACTAAATCGTTTATGTATAGTAAGTTTAATAAATTATTTTCTGTAACCATGTTTGTAAGATGCTGAATTAATAAGAATGGTTGTAAAATGCAAAGTTTACAATAGAATTATTTTATTCTTTGGCAGCTATTTTATATTACTTCGTCATTCACAAGACATGACATATGTATGCTACAGGCGTAACGTGTTCAGGAAAATATCTTCTAAGTGAGACAGATTTTGAAACAATCTAGTTGAGGCAGCTAAATCCTGTCTGTCAATCGCAGTGAAGACTTTAGACTGACTTAAATGCTAGACCCATTTACAGCCACATACGCATTAACATTATGGATAAGATGCGTAAATAATAGGCGCAGTAACAAAAGACACGGAACGTCCTTAAACAGTACAAGGCATCTGTGCATGACTGCACCGAGAACCTCGTTTACTGTATACTGCTGGTAGCCAAATACAAGCAGAGGTTGGTAGAAATAGGCCGAACGTCGTGCCGAGAAGAGTTCATTCAATCTTGAGGGGGTTCCGATGGTGCTGAGACGAGTTCATTCAATCTTGAGGTGTTCCGATATGGCCGAGACGAGTTCATTCAATCTTGAGGGGTTCCTATGGTGCTGAGACGAGTTCATTCAATCTTGAGGTGTTCCAATAGTGCCGAGACGAGTTCATTCAATCTTGAGGGGTTCTTATGGTGCTGAGACGAGTTCATTCAATCTTGAGGGGTTCCTATGGTGCTGAAACGAGTTCATTCAATCTTGAGGAGTTCCTATGGTGCTGAAACGAGTTCATTCAATCTTGAGGTGTTCCGATGGTGCTGAGACGAGTTCATTCAATCTGGAGGTGTTCCGATAGTGCCGAGACGAGTTCATTCGATCTTGAGGAGGTTCCGATGGTGCTGAGACGAGTTCATTCAATCTTAAGGGGTTCCGATGGTGCTAAGACGAGTTCATTCAATCTTGAGGGGTTCCGATGGTGCCCGCAGATTGATGAGACCTGTGACTAAAGCCTTTGCTGCGCCTTGGTTGATCTACTACATGCTTTATTAACACGTGACCTGGGAAGACGATTGAACGAGGTCACAGCGCAGGTCATGGCTCAATTCACATTTGTTTGCCGGTATTGTACAGTGACTGGCAAGTATGTTGGGCTGACACGTGTCAAATATGTGTCATTACTGTATTTCAGTGACAGGGAAGCTAAAGAAGTGATATCCAACTTTGACACCAGTCTGCAAACAGACGGAGTTGTATACACCGACTCTAATGGCAGAGAAATGATACCACGCAGGTAATAGATAGATTGACGCTATGATAACAAGTAATGCCCATGTTTATGTTGCATTTACAAGCAGTCACTCATTCACAAATGTCGGACTAACGGGCAGCCTCGGGCTACTTCCCTTTCGTAATTATTACACACGTTAGTTAATTAATATATTAAACGTCATTTTTCAACCATGCGTTGTACTTGCAAATATTGTCTCAAATATTGTAAACAACGAAAATAAATATGCATCCCTATAATTAAGGTGGGTTTTTTAAAATTAAATATTATATTCACGAACCGTATGTCTTCGAATTGATCAGAATACGTAGTTGAACCCATTGAATCCATAGATGGTTAACCCCAATTATTGTATAGTTTTATATAAATGTTCAGGTTTATGTGTGTTGAAAGTTACCATACATATATATGTTATCACAGACATAAAATGCGGAAACATGTTTATCGTTTTCTTTTGGCAGACTAAACAAGCGTGAGACATGGAATCTGACCGTGACAAGTCCCATATCAGGGAACTATTATCCAGTAACGGGCAGGATTGCTTTGAAGGTAAGTTAATACACAGCACTGTTTTAAAGGAACCAGAACCCCACAATCTTACGTTAATTGCAATATGTAACTAGAATATTGCAGACACATATATGTAGCATTTTGTGATAAACATAATATTCTGTGTCCAATTTTATAAGGCTGCAAATATGTTGTGAAACATATGAAAATGTACGCATTTTGCAACATTACTCAGATCTCGCGAATAGGCCTATTAACACATATCTTGTTCTTCAGTAAGCGGTATTCTACCATGATCAGCTGGTGTGTGAGCAATTTGATTGGTTAATAAAAGGTATCAAATCAGCATAATACCCTCA
>JAUELE010101914.1:0-14751 GCA_031471655.1 Diodora aspera
TCCCTAGACTTGCATTTTTATAGACTTGCCAAGTCTCTTAAGAAAAAAAATTACAGGGTCTGTCAGACAGACTACTTGTTCTGGTTGCTAGCGAGTCTCTGATGTCTGGAGCTTGGTGCGCTCCGGTCTTATATAGCGTACCCGTGTAAGTGCCGTGCGCAAAACCCGGTGAGGTGCCGTGTGCAAAGAAACCAGGTTGAAGTTCAAATCTCACGAGTGTACAAGTTCTTCATCATCATCATCATGTTGACATGTCGAGTGCGTGGCGTCATCACGGTGGTCACCAAGGTCCATCCGACAGCATTGTTGTCATGTCTGGCTCTTGAATTTTGTCGGGAACCTCTGACAGGTTTGAATGCATAACAAATAAGGTGTTTGTTTGGACATGACAGGTGCACTTGTTTCGTACCACGTTTGCCCCAACCGGTCTCGACGTTCGGGCGTGTTTGTCGCTTCCTGAAGGTGACTTTCCACTTGGCCACGGGTGATCTGTGATGGAGGAAATACAGGCGATATTGGCCGCATCCCGTACTTGACACGGATTGCAAGCTCACTCATGAACGGTGTACCATCCTAACCACTGTACGACGTGCTCTATACCGTACACAGCCGGGTGAAGTCCGTGGCTGTCAACTTATTCCACGTATCCCGGACGTGTGTTACGCAAAGCCACCCAGTGTTCGCCGGGTCCGCTGCTGGGTCTGTGTTCAAAACATACCGATGGGGGTATGGGTGCAAAAGCGCCGTATAGGTGCACATGACGTTCGAGCCAGCCCCAGGGCCAGGTACCCATGTAGTGCCTGTTCAGCCAGGGGTCCAAAGGTGCAGAACAGTCAATGTCTTGAGTGGTGAGGGCTTTCATAGAGATAGTGATGGGTGTGTGTGCCTGTGTGTCCGTGTCTGTGTGTGCGTGTGCGCTCTGGGCGACGTTAAATGCTTTTGAACCTGAAAGACGTTGAATGCATTTTATACGATGACGGCGTTGCAGAAACGGTCAATCTCCAGGACGTTTTCATATTCCTCGTAGCAAAGCATAGTCACAGGATGGTCAAGTACCTTTCCAAACTGTATGTCCAGGGATAAATGTCCCGTTTGCCAAGGATAATTGTGTACTTCATCGGCTCCTAAATCGCCGGTCAGGTCGATCACCCACAGCGTAAAGCCGTCCGTAAAGTCGTCTAAAGTCACGTTGCAGGGTTCGTTGGTCCACAGTCCTCCAGTATTGCGCAGCAGTTCCATGTATAACTGTTTTACTTCGGTCGCACCGGTTTCGAAGTTGCTTTTCAATTCGCTGCCTTGAACTTCTTGGCCTTTCACTTTGAGTTTCATGCTGGTCACATCAAGATAGCGCAAATGGAAAGGGTTTAGGTCGCGCCGTCCGGCGTATCCGCCGTTGTGCACAAAACCCAACACCATCCGTTTGGGTAACTGACCCCCAATCAGCTGATCTTTGTGAAAATCTCTGCCTCCTCGGGGTATGTCGTGAGCACTCACGCGAACACGGGTCAAGGGGTATTTCAAAGTGTAACCTGCTAGCAGTGCCGCTGCGTGTTTCTCTCTAATTTCGGGCCGCACCACCACCTGTCGAGAGTACAATTCGAATCTGGTAATTTCCACGTGATGGGTCTGGTCATCGGCGCTCACCAAGTAAGAGTCGTCTGGGGCCCTTTGAAAATTTTTCTTCATGGGCACGGCGTCCATCATGTACCGGTCTTGCAGGAACAGGTCGCAATGCAAACGCCCGGTCAGTTCTTTGATGCCCGTGGTCACGCTGCCTGGAACCCACGTGAGGTCAGAACTGGCAGAAATATCGAACTTTCCGTTTTGGCTGTGATGTTCACGGCAAACTGGTTGTAGGGCAGGCGTACATTTTCCTAGGTGGTGGGCAAGTCCAGCTGCACAATGCCCACCTCCCAGTTTTGGCGATCTATCGACCGAGTGTGAGGCAGGTCGACAAAGTAGTGCCCAATCGTGTTGTTCGGATGGTTGTCCATGAAAGAATCGCTGGGCAAAGTCATGTAAAACCCTCTATGACTGTGCATGGCGAGAGTGTCTGGGTAGGGACGAGAGGGTTGTCCAAAACATCGGGCTCTGTGAGTCCGACGTCACTCGAAGGCTCGGTTTTGGTGGCAGCAGCAGGGTTCGAGTCGCCTGAAGCCAACGATGCATGATAGCGTGGATGTCAATGCTGTGCATGCTGTCAGGTTCAGAGTGGGCTGGGGCAACAAATATCCGATGCTGCTAGACAGGGCCGCCGTCCACAACTGCTTCTCAGGACGATCGAGAGACAAATTGACCAAACTCACAATGATCACGGCATATATGATGATCAACTGTACGAAAAAGACCACCTCGGATCGTGGCAAAATGAACCCAAAACAATTCCAGCGGCGAGCAATCGTCCTGCCCTCCATGGTCCGATGTATGGCACATGTGGGCGCGTGCAGGCCCTTTTATAGGTTGATCAAGTGCGATTCCGGCACCCACGAGTCGAAACTCGGGGGCTATCCCGACCATCGCACGAGGACATGGGGCTCTCTCTCCTCCTTTTAGGTCCACCTGCCCTTGGGAACGCGCTCCACTTCGCACACATCGTCGGTCTTGATCACGGGCTGCAGTTCTTGTGTATTTCGCAACACAACGTCTTGATCGTAGCACACTCTGTACACTGCAGGACATCGCCCTTGCAACCGGCTGTCCACGGTGAAGTATTCTGTCGTCCAATTCGGAAGATAGCCTTTGTCAAAGAGTGCTTTGGTTTTACTCAAACGCACGCGGGTGTTGGGCGCGAGAGACGCGGCGCCCCTTGGTGCAGCACTCCGTCTGCGCCGTCTTTGCTTTCTCATCCGGTCTAACAAGGCTATTTCCACATGGACGTTGCCAGGTTCCATACTGGCAGGGGCAGGCTTGTTTGGTGTTCGGTGAACGCGATGGTTGTAAGAGTGTACCAAGTCCCACGTGCACGTTTTGAGGGTTCTCTGAAAATGTTCGACCACGGCTGCCTTTGTGTCGGGATTCTGGCTGGTGTAAAAATGTATCCCCATGCTCTTAACGTATTGCTGAAACGTTTTATTGACAAATTCCGTCCCCTTGTCTGTTTGCAGGAGTTCGGGACGCCGCTTGCCGCTGCGTCGGAAGATGGTTGCCATGGCCTCGACTAAGGCCTTGGGAGTTTTCGTTTTGAGGGGTTCGACCCAGCTCATCTTGGAGAAAACGTCGATGACACAGCACAGGTAACGGTAGCCATCGTTTTCAGATCGACAAGTGGTCAAGTCGCTCAAATCGGCCTGCCAAAGGCGATCAATGCCGCTCACTCGATAATGGTCACGTGGGTAACGGCGACGCGCAGGCTTGTGTAACGTGTAAGAAGGCTGTCCACTCAACCATTCGCGAATGTGGTGCTGTGTCGGGGCTGGCTTGCCGGTAGAAAAAGCATGGTCACGCGAGGCATCCCACAAGGATTTTAGGCCCCCTAAGCCGGCCGGGTGGCGGGGATCGTAGTAAACTTGGCGCAGCCAACGTTGCCAAGAGGCTGATAATGTTCCTTTCATGGCGATTCAACGACTCAGCTTCACGCGCACGTGTCCCCGTTTAAGTAGTTTTTCGGCGCCTTAATGATAGGGAATCCAGGATGTTTTGGCACGGGTGTAGGGATGCTGTCGCCGCGATACGGGCGTGGTAGTCGGCGTTGTAGAGGGCTTCTCGGCGGCTCGAGAGCTTTTGGGCCCCCTCTTGGGACCTGTGGGGGTCGTCGATGATGGAGGGCTGGGAGGTAAGGGGTGAATGGGATAGGGTGTGGCCGGGGGCGTAGTGGGGGATGGAAGAGTGTTCAGTTGACTGAGGCGGTCTTGCATCCATGCCCAACGCCTGGTGTTGCCCACCCATTCGTGAGGTACATTTTCGAGGACCAGGTGACGGGCCAAGGTGTCCCATCCTCGAGATGACGTCACGTTTTTTGTCCTCTGGCGAACCAGATCGTTGATCAAGTCCACCATGTGGGTACCCGGCTGAACAACCCCTTTCACTAAAAGGCGACCTTTGTCGTCCCAGTCTAGGTGATTGTGCTCACGAATGGTTTTCATTAACTGCGCGGCTTTGTGCTGCAGAGTTTTGGGCACGTCCTGTAGCACCTGTCTCATGATGGGGTCCGAAGAAGGCTCCTTGGCGACGCTGCTGCCAGGCGTGCCGGCCACTGTCACGGCAGCAGCCGGTGTAGCAGGGGCATCATCGATGGCCCCAGAGGGTGCGGCAGGAGTGGCGCCGGCAGCTGTGGGTGATGTCAGGCGCCTGTGAAGCTCTAAAGATTTGTGCAGCAGCTCGTCGTACTCAGTCTGTTTTTGTTCAAAAGGACGTGAGTCATGGGTCATCAGGTCTTGTAAATTGCGAGCCGTTTCTCCGTGTTTCTTGTCCATGATGTGCTGTTTGAGAAGCTGGCGCTGGCGTTTCTCTTCCAAAAGAGAAGCCCAGGTGTCTTCGGGAATGACAACCATGCGTCTGGTGTGCTTCATTGTTCGTTTGCGAATGTGCACGGCGTTTCTAACCGGGGCCTCTTATACCGTTCCTATCTCTGCTTACCTAAACAGTTTGCCCACGAGCTGTGTCAAGAGAGGAATGCCCACAGAAGCGAGAAGGGCGCCCAACGCGCCACCCTTTTGATTCAATGTTTTGTGTCTGGCTTTTTTCATCAACCCGGGGAGAAACAACCAGGGGAGAAACCCTCCGCGTTGCTGCAGCAGGTATTTTTTCCGACCCAATGGTACCTTCTTAAGAGTGAGCGTGTGCATGACTTTGCTGTAAGGGAGTAAGTGCCTGCGTTGCTTTGCCGAGATGGGTACATTTCCCGCGTACAAGTTGACCAAACATTCACAAACGGCTTTGATCAAACCCGGCGATGCCTGGCCTAGAATGGCGCGGCGCATGGCCGGGGATGCCGTGCAAAGGTGACATAAGCCGGGCATTTCTTTGACCACGCGCGCGCGTGACGCCACGGTTTTACTGACGCTCGATCTTTGGGCTGATGCTTGGACGGGTGACATCTCGATTGTGAAGCGCCCGTCCGTGTCCTTAACCTTTTTATAGGGTGGCCTGAGGTAAAGCAGGTATCCCCCTTTGCCTTCTGCTTCTTCTACGCTGCGGTTGTGTGGTGTCATCGCGAGGCTGTATGACATCGGGCTCCGGTGGAGGATCGGCAGGGGGGAGGGGCCTTTGCCTCCTTCTTCTCGGGCGCACAGGTCTGGGAGCAGCTGCCCTTTGTTTCTTCTGTTTGGGAGGATTGAGTAAATACTGCTCCCATTGTAGCAGGATGCGCGTCAAAACGCCGGCCAGGGTACCACTACCGCTTCTCTGCATCAGATATTTCAAGCGTTGTTCCTGAGGCAGCTGGCGATCCATGATCTTGTTTAAGGTATCCTGATGGCGCGTCAGCCATTGCCGATGTTGCGTTTTGAGAGGGATGTCACCGGTGCGCATGTACTTGATGGTGGCAGCGAACCACTTTAAAAAACCTGTGCGCCCTTTCACGGCCAGAGCACGGGTAGCTCCGGGGCGGCCGTCGTTTCGTGGGCTAGGGCTGGCAGCTCGCCTGCGTCCGCGAGATGGACGCGGACCCGATGGCCGGGGCGCCTGTGCTCGGGGTGGGCGCCTACGGGGCGTCCGGCCTCTCGTTGGCGGTTCGAGATCGTTCAGAGCAACGAAAGGTAGCAGGTGGGGTGTAGGAGGTGGTGGGGGTGACGCCGATGCGGCGCGAGGCACATCCACTAGTCCCGTAGACGCCGAGGCCGTGGCAGCGGCCACAGTGGTGGCCGTAGAAGTTGCCCCTGAGAAAGGGTACAAAGTGGTAGAAGAACCCTCCATGGCCTTTTTGTACAGTGCCTCCAAATGCTTCTTTTTGCCCACTCTGCGTCCGGATAAAGGGGCCGTATCGTACACGGACTCGCTCCACCGCAAAAGTGACACTTTATTATGTTCAAAAGGGTCACGAGCTATTCCCAACGCCCCCGGAGTGTGTACTCTTTTCTTGACAGACTTCTGGTATATGGTCCTCAAATCCCTGTTAAACGGCCTCCGTTTAGGTATTCTCTTAGAGCCGCGCATTCTGGTGTCTTTGGCGTCTTACATCCGAGTGTCACCCCGTGGAGGGGGCGCTCCCTTTTTATAAAAGGGAGCGACAGAGAGACGTGCACGCTCCAAAAAAGGGTCACGGCGCTGCTCTCACTCTCTCTCTCTCTCTTAACATGTAAGCCGTGTTGGCAAATACTGCATGTTTGCGTTCTTTTACCCAAGAAAACCACAAACGCCCAAAGAGTCCTTAAAATCACTGTGCACCTCCTCACACGGGTGCGTACAACACCGGTGGTTGCGACAGCAAAGAACCTCTCACTCTGTAATCATTCTCCGTGCGCGACGTGAGGTCTACAAACAAGTAAGAGTGTGGCAGTTTGGTGGCGTCTTCGTACGCTTCTCTGAAAAAGGGTGCCCGGCCGGGAAAAACCTGGCGAGCCAAAGTGTCTATCTGGGATCCTGGGATTTTTGAATAACACCATGTAATGGGTGTTCAGACTGATGGTTCTGTGTCCCGGGGTCTGAGCAAACAAGTTTTGCGTCAAGTAGAGCACCGAAGTGTTGCGATGGTGTGATTTTTTAGTAAACCATCGCACCATTTCCTGCTCTTCCTCTTTGCTATTGTCGCCTAATAAATCATCGATAACCAGCCAGTGAGGCTCTTTGGTCTTTTCCGGCAACGCTTTGTTGGCGTCTGACAAGGTTCGAACCCAACTCATTGCTATGTTACCCTTTGAAGCCGCCATTTCTATGTCATCGTGCAAGAACTGACTTCGCCATAAACCCACACAATTTTACGGGGTACCTGGCTCACCAACGATGCTCCTGCGGTGGTACGTTCGCCCATTTTCTTTATCAACCCATGCACAAACTAGGTCTTTCCCGACCCCGTCGGACCGGCCACTAACATAGTGAATGGATGGCGTAACTCCAGAGACAGTGTAGAAGTCATGACTCTCTCCCTGTCTGTCTGTCTGCCTGTACGTGTGTCCGCGTGTCCGGCCGGCCACATGCACTGCTGTGCAAAGACTAAACATGCTACCGCTAAACCCTGGCATTTATACCCTCTGTGCATAGACAGCGTGAGAAAAGTCTATCTCTCTCTAGACAAGACCAACAAACGAGTACAGTGAAAAGATAACCAACGGGTTTATTTACATTTTAAAAACAAAGAAAAAATATAATACACCAAGGTCAGCAGCAGCAGCAGTAATAGCAAGTTAGTGTCAATCATCACCACCACCAGTTCATCCAGTCACCCGGATTGCATCGCGAACACATCAAGTGATCCATTTGCCCATGGTGCATATGTTCGGGAGAGTTGGGGGGCACGTCATCCTCGCCGTGCAGTTGAGGGGATGGGAGGTCGGCGGGGGTACATAATCTTCAAGAAGCCCCTCGTCGATGCATATCTGCAGTAAAATGTCCATGTCGTGGTCGTTGTTGCTATTGTTGTCGTTGTTGGCAGTGACAGGGGAGATGACCGTGGAGTGGGTGGTCCTGTTCTCGGGAGATGGCGATGATGGGCATGTTGGCGGTGAGTGTGCAGGGTAGGTGAGTGTGCAGGAGTGTGCAGGTGTTGTTGGCGGGGGTGTAACGCACGGCGTTATGGTGGCCGTGGTTGTGGATGTGGCCGTTTGTGGTGACGTGCCGACGGTTGCCGTTGCCAAGGGAGTGGTCGTTGTCATGTTTATGGCGACGACGTAGTTGAAGGGGCCCCCAGTCGCTGTTGTTGTTGTTTCTGTTGTTGCTGTTGGTCCCTGGGAGCCTATCGAGGTTGCGCCACTTCTGCTTTCTCCGTGCTCAGCCTGTCTGAAACAGAATAAAGGAGAGAACCTGTCTTAATACACGGGCACCTTTTTGTTTGGACGACGTTGTTGCTTTTTGTTGTTGTTGTAAACAACACCATTAAACATTGAATGCTGTTAGGCAGGGCATGAACGCAAGAACATTATTTCAATGGCGAGTCATGCCTGTAATGCAAAGAGTGAAAAGGGTTGCCAACCGTGTTAACTTAATGTCATTTTTTAACAAAGGCAACAACAAAACAAAACATGCATGGTAGACATCGGTAAATCAATCAATCAATCAATCGATAAAAGAACTGACCCGCCAGATTCTGTGATGTTACAGGGGATCATCAACGCTGGTGGCGTTTCCCCCTTCTTCCTCTTTGCCTGCCTTGTGGGTAAGGGGGCCTCACCACTCTTGTCAGCCTTCCTCTTAGATCCCTTGCTGGAATGACCCTTACTCTTGGTCGAGGTCGGCGACGGCGATGGTGTAACTGCCGAGGACGTCGCCGTGGTCGTCGTTGGGAGCGCTGTTTCGGATACATCGCTGCTGGTGCTGCTGCTGTCGCTGTTGCTATTGTTCAATAGCGTCACCACTTTTGACAGGATGTCAATCAGGGCTCCTTTAGCGTCGCTCAGTTGATGCTGTAGTTGAACCTGCTTTTCTGTCATCTCTCTAGAGGGGTGTGCAGATGTCTGACGTACTCCCAGCAAACGATGGGCTTTTATAGTGCTCAGATGTGTCAGTGCGCATGCGCCACTGTCACGCCACTCTGTGAAGGACACGCACCCTTGTTTTGCACCGTGACCTTGACCGCATTAAAGTGGCGACCCCAGGATGCAGTGACAGACAACCCATTGTTCTTGGTACAGTGGCAGGCGACCCATTGTTCTTGCCGCTGTTGGGGTGAGCGAGTGCAGGGCGGGGTGTCATGGAGTGCTTGTTCTGAACCATGGGGGTTGTTATTACTGTTGTTATTCTTGTCGTTGTTATCGTTGTTACTGTTGCAGGGCGCCATGGGGCGTTCAAAATCCGTAAGGGAGGGTGTCTACGGGCATCCCTTGGGCATCGTACACCACTTTGCGTTTGGTGTACACCATGCTGTACTTCTTTACAATGTCTTTGCTCAAGACGACGTTCTGCTGTCTGATGCCTCCTCGCACAATGCTGTGGGGGTAGTGTAGGACTGGGGGGCCGCCGTCACTGTTTGTTTTTCGTTCTTCTTCTTCTTCATTTTCTTTGCTGTTGGCCACCACCACCACCCGTTTCATGGTGTGGAAATTGAGCTGCTGGCTGGCCCTGTAGTTGAGGGTGAATCCTCGCACTTTGCATACGGTTTGCAGGCCGTCTTTGTCGGGATGTTGCAGCGTGTAGGCGTAGTTCTTGGGGGCTGCAGACAAAAACTCTTTGATGCTGTTTCCCGCCTCTAACTCGCTCGTCAAGTCGCCGAGTGTGCTTCCCAAAGGAGGATTGTATTCGCCCTCGCGATGTCTGTACACCAGGCTGTCCGTGTCGAAATACAGCACCCTTCTGTCCAGCGCCTCGATGAATTGGTAGAGATGCAATCTTGCTTGAGCCGTGACATAGGCCGTAATGACCACTTTAGATGCCGGGTGAGTATAGGTGAACTCCTGGCGAGGTGCAGAGGCCAGGAGGAGCAAGTTCTCGTTGACCAGGGTCACCTGCTTCACATCGTGTTGGTTACTGTTTAGCATCTGCATGAGCTTGGCCGGTTGACTGATGTACTCCTGCTGATTGTACCCTTCCCACACGCCACGATGGACGCTACACCCCAAACCTATCACTGCCATAAGTGTCAGACAAACGATCACAGCTACAAGTATTGCCCAAACGCCGTTTGTGATCGCTGTCACAAACCGGGGCACAGGCATTATGTTTGTGACTCGGTGACCAACACCGGAGGGAGTCAGTCATCGCCAACGGCATCGTCGTCATCCATGGAGGGCGAGACTACCGTCAAGAGAGTACAATGCTACCACTGTCTGCAGTTCGGTCACATGGTACCCCAGTGCACGGCTGCCTGTCTGCATTGCGGCTGCAATAAAGAGGTGCATGTATCATGGAGATGCCCGGAACGCCCATCCCTCAAAGCTGCCAAGGATGCCGTCTTAAAAGAACCCCCAGTAACCGGGTACGTGACTAAAGCCCTTCAACCCACCGTCACCAAGGAGGGAACACCCATCCTACCTAATACCAAGAGAATTAGCCGTTACCATGGTAACACCTCGGAAGACATGCCGCTCGGAGAACGGCCTCTCAAAGAAAAGGAGGCCTGCCAAGCCCTGCTGGAACTAGCCAACGCCTACGCCATACGTCCCAAAGAAACCCAACCGGAGGACGCCGCCACGGCGCTGATTGATCTTGACATTTCGTATTTCCCGCCACCAGACACTTGGCCCCAAAAGCTGCCGAAACCTCCACCCACGATGGGAGTGCCGGAAAGAAGGCTCATCCGGCACATCGTCCAGCAGCTAGAACGCACGGCCGGCAAAATATCGAAAGAACGGGGTCTTACCACAAAACCCTCGGCTGAGGCTTTCACGGACCTGGACCTCGACAAGTACCCCCAACTGACATCCATGTGGACAGATCACATGCTACGGTACATAGCCAGATCCCTTTCAGAAATGGAGGGTCTATTGGAAGCAGTCAGCAACGACTACAACGACGCGGACGACGTCGCCAGACCCAAGAAAAGACGCGTGATTGCGCATGAAGAGCCACGGCACGTCAAAGACGATGATGATGATACCGAAAACCTCGACTCCGATGACGACATGCCCCCACCGTCCCAGAATAGAACGCACAGACACACGGACAGTGGTACAAGCAGAATGAAAGCACCGAAAAAGGAGCGAAAGAGGAAACATAAGCAGTGAATTTTCCCCCGGGGACCAGCACTTAACACAGCTTTTACAAGTTCAACATACTTGTTGTGCAAAGTGACTGTACATAACAAAACAAGCACAACGGGAATATGCAGAAAAAGACATTTACAATATATTGTGCACGCTTCATAAAAGTTGGATTGCAGCTTAACACTTCTCTGTCTGTTGTTTGTTGGTTTGCTTGTCACTCACGCAAAAGTGTTCACGGGTCTGTGTGATATTATTCTTCGTATTATTATACTCTCACATGGGTTAGAAAAATGATTAAGTTTCCGGGATGAAGCAGAAAGCCACAGGAAACACGCACGCACGCCGCCCAGGACGCCGGGACGGCCAGAAGGTCACTCCGACCCAGCCAGCCAGACAGACACGCACACACGCCCCCTGCAACCCACACTCAAGGAAGCGCTCGTAAAATAGCCCCAAAACCACCACTGGCACACACGGCAAGCAGGCCAAGAAGCCGGCTCCCGACTTTCACCCTCCCCCAACAAACCCGCCCCCCAAAAAAACACACACCCAACGCCACCTCCCACCCAACGACACCCCCTCCCCAACCCCCACCCAACAACAACAATAGACAAAGTCCCCACGCCACCTCCCACCCAACGAAACCCCCCTCCCCCTCCCCCACCCCCACCCAACAACTACAATAGACAAAGTAGCCCAACGCCGGTCAGCAACACTTCCGGTCAACGCCCTCCAACAAGGAGCCACGTCCGGTTCGCACCTCACTTCCGGTACCCAGGGCACACAACCCAACAGGGACGCACTTCCGGTCAACCCAAAATGGACGCCCTTCCGGGCAACACCGGATCCAAAATGGTCGCACTTCCGCTCAACCAATCAAAAATGGCGGCACATCCGGTCACCACCGGATCCAAAATGGCCGCTCTTCCGCTCAACCAATCAAAAATGGCGGCACATCCGGTCACCACCGGATCCAAAATGGCCGCACTTCCGCTCAACCAATCAAAAATGGCGACACATCCGGCCCATGACGTCACTTTCGGTACCCATAATGCACCGCACTTCCGGTTGATGACGTCACTTCCGGTACCAGGGTGACATGATTAACTACTGCTGTGTGTTGTTTGGTTACTTATATACAGTTGCCAGTGTTGTTGGTGCTTCCTCGCGTTGTGTTCCCGTGTAGCTAGGGATTGCAGGTAGAGGGAGGAAATAGCAGGTTCGAATCTATTCCTATCGTCAGTTCTGATGACACAAACAGCTGGCGACTTCTTGGGAATATATACAAGTCAAGTAAGACAGGACGACGAAGTGATTCCCAATTGCGGAGGTCAGACAGAGTGAAGTTCGCCTGTCTGATTCCTATTTTTATTTAGTCACCTCTGGTCACATGACCTGGCCAAACTGGCCTGACAACTTATACAAATGAAGTAACAGGCAAGGTCAGTCTCCTTAACCTGTTGTCATTAAACTTTCCCCCGCTGTGTGAGCTCTACTAAGTTATACAACTTCCAAGTGCAAACTGGACTAGCTGGTTGGGTGATTGTGTAATCACTGGCCCCTGTTGTTGTGAATATACCAATTAATACTGGTCACTGACCCTTGCAGGTGGCCACTACTGTAATTACAGTCGTATTTCAAGGGCAGGTCACTGACCCTTGCAGCAGCCATGTAAGGCCTGATTTTGAGATTTATAATTTCTTTAATATTTAATCCAGACATGCACTTGGGATAGGTTTCCCACGCTATAATGCTGTCACCAACCCATCTGTTCCTTTCCATCACCCAATAGTTAATATATGTCCCATTGGGACACTGCCACACTCAGATACGACCACTAGCATGTTACGGGCGAAAGACTACTTGTTGCCACTGTACCCAAAGCCAAAGTTGATGATGCTATGTCCACTGAACTGTCCAAGTTATTGTGAACATTGGACCGACAGCTGGAAATCTGACTCACAGCCCTGATGCCTGTAGGCAGCACTGCAGAGTCCTTTCTGAAATAGGCCGTTGTGGGCCATGAACAGATCTCACCATCTACGGTGCTGTTGCAAATCAGTTTCTCAAATGGGACACTACCATCCATCAAGTTTCTGTAAAGGTGGTAACATGTGGTCACCCTGATCTGGGGTGATCACAGATGCTGTTTGCGTCTTTGAAACGTTCCAACAACCTAGTAATGGCCATAAACCTTCCAATCTAACCTGCATGAACAATTTGTTACCCGTGAGTCAGTATCTCCTGAGCAAAGAGAATCAGACACCGATTTTATAGAAATTATGAATTTATTCCAGTGTATATTATGACTAATGACACAACAAAAACATTAACAAACCATATCCATAACATCACACATCAGACATGGGTTGTCTCTCAAGGCTTATCCAGAAGCAACTATAACACCTGGCCTTCAAGAAAAGAGAGTGGTGTGTGAGGCCCTGGAGCGATGCGATGGAGATTGTTGGGATTTATAGTGGGACTCTGCAATCTTTCAACTACATGTATATGCCCACTTTTGCCAGTTGAATGCAGGAGGAAAGCCTGCATCAGCAGTGGGAGCTGGATGATTTTGATGTGGTGAAACCTGTGAGATACGGCTGATACTGACAAACCAATAGTGATACCACTATGTAGCAGGCACCATATGATCACTGCATGTAGAAATACTGACTATTGCAAAGAAACATGCAAAGCCCCCTACGGCGGGAATCGAACCCACGACCCTCAGGCTGGAAGGCCAATACCCAACTGACTGAGCTACTGATGCCCAAAGGACTGAGGAAACCAAGAGCTTCCAAGTGGCCAACAAAAATGTTAGCCTACCTTTGCTTAAAATTCAGCAACCATGCATACATTACATAGTTGCTTTATTGTACCCAAGACTTTGTCTCCTTTACCACTTCGGCCTTCCAAAGCCTTCTTTAAAACTCTGAGAGGTTGAGACTTAAATGTTTGTGGGAAGAAAACAGGCTGCCATATTTGAAAGGGGATGGGAGACAAAATCAGTTTGCAACCACGTTATAATATTCTTCTCACAAACTCTGCTTTTAGAGTGAGTGAGTGAGTGAAATGGTTTAATGTTGCTGCCAATTTCTCCCACACTTGGGTCACTTTGTGTGAGATCGTATTTCTGTCCGTCAACAGCAGCATGGATATGGGCATCCACCCACAAATCATCCACCGTCAATGGCACTGCTAATGAAATTGTTACACAGTTCATCCAACATAATGTTATTATTTCTGCAACAAAACACCCATACCAGTCTTTGATGACATTCACCCCACTTCAGACTTTTACGATGCACAAAACCATGATGGTTTAAACCACGTTCCACTGCGTGTTTCAATGCATGTGGTCACAACATAGCTAGTTTCTAGTTTCGGTTTCATTTTCCAGTTTCAGAATGGCATTCGAACAGGGCACCACTAAATCAGTTGGTTATCTTCTGAATGCAAGGGTGTTGTTTGCAGGTAAAACCTAGGCTCGACAGACTTTTGAATAGGCTGATAATTCTGAGGAGAGAAATAAATTTTCAGAAGAATGGATTTTAGAAGTCAGACAGGCAGGGATGAGAATCTAACAATTAATTTATACTGGCCTTATCTCCCCCTGCTGACAGATAAACAAGGTTCTTTGAACAGTTTCCTGGAACTCATATTAGATTGACACTGGTCTTTGACTATAATCAAATAACTTATACATCATTTACACCAGTTAGAAAATGATACAATCACAACATTCAGTCAAGTAATTCCCACAGGTAATCAACATTTTCAATTTGGTCATCTTCATTAACATGTTATATATATAATATCAGGTAACAACGTCACTCCAGGAAAGATGCAAGGTAAGATAATAACAGACCACTCTTAATATTTATGCATAACAGGTTCCTTGCACCTATAGCATCATTTTCATATTCTCATGAATAAATATTTAGAAAGAGTCACCTATTGATAATAACAGGGCCAGCCCCAGCCATTTTGGTGTCCAAGTCGAGGTATGAATTTGGTTACC
>JAUELE010102024.1:0-24164 GCA_031471655.1 Diodora aspera
CTTTGGCTAAGTTACAAAAAACCTGGATTTCGAGGATCTTTTATATCCTACGCCGGTTACAATATCGGCAATCTATCTTCTTGTCGGTGATATTGTTGCAAAAGTCAATCCAGTGCATTGACGTCTCTACACATAATTCAAATCAACCACCACACCTTCTAACACATATACGCAAATCACATGTTCACACATTTCTGCTCTGTTTCGCCTTTGTTATCATTTGATTGCTTTCCGCGTTTCATTTACAATGCAATGTTTCCTTTTGTTTTACAATGTATATATACTGATCATGACTGGACTAGCTGACGCAGTCTGACACTCTGTATCGACACATCCACTTACTGTGCGTATTGCTTCTGGTAGCCTGTTGAGTGGTGTGCAAATGCACATATTGCCAAAATGTCCAGCATACGTGTTCATTTAGCTCATACTATCACGCAAAAAGAACAATTTACTGTAGTAGAAATGGTCGTTAATGGAAAGGTTACAAATACATTTAACAGTTGCCATTAACATGAAGAACAATAGTTCATAGAACGCTTGTTTCGGGAAAGTGTGCAATGTCTATTTTACACCACTTGCAACATATTCATATGGCGAAGTGTAAACTGAATATGGCGACACATTGCTCCTTCTTTTCTCTATTTGTTTATGTAAAATACAAACAAATAGTAACATAAATTGACATAATTCATTTGGACTGGAAACAATAAAAGAAAAACAAGAAGTGTATGAGGTATTCAATATGAGACAACATACAGTGTACTATGTAAGATGTATATAGTTGAAAGCAGAATGATTGCAAAATCTGCGAATCATTTTAATACATGTCAACAAAAAGCATGTGGTTACTGAGGCCTGTTTGTGTCGTAGCGAAAATACTGTCATGTGGATTCAAACTTAAAATACCTTAAAGTCAGTTTGTATGTACTTTCACTTCTTCAAAGGACAGAAGACAAGACTGGGATCAGGATGACGACTACATCAATATACATGTATGTCACGTTATACGTTAATGTGGATGGTTGTTCTGTTACTTACATTCACTGTGTAAAATAGTACATCTTTATATTACACAAATGTGGTTGGAGTATGCAGGTTTGTGAAATGAATGATGCTGTCATGTGTTTGTATCAGGTGTACACATAAACGGATATTAATAACATGTCAACTGCCATTAAGAACTGTTATTATTACTAAATACATGTATATGTATGTGTAAACTTACATACAGTTTCCTCTAAATGTACAATTATGTCTATATGTTATGGATTTGGCTGACAGTAGATGTTCTTTATCAATAACATTACCCTGTGAATTATGGGCCGGTTGAACAACATTTTAGAATAAAACTCTTTTGACACTTTGACTTTGTCTTGAGACCAGATCAAGATCAAGTCGAATCTTGTAATCGTAGGTCAACCCTCTTGCAGCCTAGAGCAATCATAGAAGTCATGGAAATGGACACACAACCTTTAAAGTGTATATTAATTAGCGAAGATTTAACAAAAAAAGTTAACTGCCATGTGAATTGATATGTATTTTAGAGTTAACCTAACGGTAACCATTTTCTATGTTATATATTATGGGAATTGGATCACATGCAATTTGCTCTTGTGAGTAGAACAGTTTAAGGAAACACTTTTTGTCCCGTTTTAACATTTGGAGAGTATTGAGTTGACATAAATGTCGTCAGTCAACTGACAAATAATATTTACTCATGGCATGTAGTGGCCTTGAGTTATTACGAACTGTCAGAAGTCAAACTAACGTATTGGTTTGATGCCCAAGGATGGACATGTTTGTGCACCAGCGACTCAGGGAGACTAAGTTGGAGGTTTAACGTTTTAGTTAAATTGGGTGAACCTGTTTGGCTTGATTCGATTTAGTATGTGTTATGTCATGTTACTGATTTTGTCTTTATATGTGGAACATATTAGCGCAGTTAGGCGAAACTTTGTTAATGTG
Source organism: Diodora aspera (assembly GCA_031471655.1). Classification (NCBI taxonomy): domain Eukaryota; kingdom Metazoa; phylum Mollusca; class Gastropoda; order Lepetellida; family Fissurellidae; genus Diodora; species Diodora aspera. Next base: position 1,969 of record JAUELE010102024.1, read on the forward strand.
TTTGGTGACACAAAGATGATGTACAGAGTTGATATGACGGTGAGGTGATGCTTCGTTGAACTCCAGATATTAAAGTAGTTAGATCCATAGACTCGTCCTAACCAGTTTTCCAATTAAATGTATCGGATATATTGACACGATCCACACTGGGTGGGTCCAGTATTCCGAAAGCCAATTAGTACAACTTTAACTCCACCCCTGAACTGAACCTCACGCTTAAAGTTGACTGTTTTATAGAAATAATGAACTGTCGGAACAGTGAGAAGACGCCGATCTGTACTAGATACCATTGATATTTCCTGAACGTAAGGAAAATGTGCATGAATTGACTCAGTACAGTTGAACTCAGAATAGGGCGAGATCAAACCAACGTCATGATCTGCATTGACAACGAAAACAATGTGCAAGTGCAGATCATGGAACACATGACGCTTTTGCCATGTTTGAGTATTAAGAGATGCAGGTTACATGTAACTTGATCTGCCACTTTTGTGTCTCATCATAACTAAAGGCATTACAAACGTTCAATAATTCATTTCTGAAGACTGCTGAACGTCATGCCACGCATGGCGCTAACCGAACCTAATCAAACAGTTGTTATTCCATCTGCAGGATTTACGGTTGCAAGACATCTGAATTGTCCAAAAAAACACGATTTCAACACTTGGCCGACATCACAGAAATAGCGCCATGGATCTCTGGAAGTCCTCTGGACGCCTGCTCCGACGTCAAACAGCAATAAAAACAACTGAAAGCATCCAGAACGAACGGATTACATCCATCTCGTCGCCACAGAACTGGCCGCCAGACCAAAAATGTCGCCAAGAATTAGCCTAGAAAGCAGAACATTGCTCATTGCTATCAATAAAAATGTTATCAAATGTTTCGGCACAATTTCATTTGTAGGTCCTATCTGTAATATATATTTACAAATATTCGTTGCGTGTAATAGCGATAGCTGACATTCTTCCGTTCTTGGGACCAGTCAACTTTGACGACATATCATTCCTCAAAACAATAAACACAGACGATAATAATTGCTAATGTCAATACCGACTGTGTGCCTATTTCAAAAACGAAAAATAATAATAAGTATTAACATTATGACACGAATTGTATTCTTAAAAGTATATCTAATTTGTGGAGACTAGTTCTGTGTGGCGACCAGTACCCCGAACGAACAACCGTTGTATCAATCCACAAAGAGTCAGAAACCGTTTTCAGAGTGGCCATGGGTTACGTGGACACGCTCAGTATTAGGAGCCTTGACGTCATCACTACATCAGAGACGTTATTTCGGCAGCCGTGTTTTGTCCACTGATTGATGATAAGATTCACCTTGACATTGCACGGACCGAATTTCCATGGATGTATGTGAATGAAATTCAAATACACGTATATCCATGCACAGTTACTTTTTTGACCGATTATATGTGGTCACATTATCTAAAATTGCATTTGGTTTGCATGAAGTTAAACAGCTGACAAATCAAATTATATAAACACATGAATTCCTGGATGATAAAATCATGTTCTTGAATCTTTACCACCACTAACACACTTCTTGGAGATAAGAAATCAACAACATTTGCCGCAACTCAAGGACGAATAGATGATTCAACCAGATTTCAACAATGATGTACGTCAAGATGTGCCTCGGAGGAACATGATCAAGTCAGACATAGTTTTTCACATAGCTTTCAAACGAAACCGCAATATTAGTTGTACAAACAAACTGCCTGGCTTTCAAATATTTGGATAAAGCTTTCTTACATAACTCTGCGTAACTCGTTTATCAGGAGAGTTGATACGGCAGTCTGTTAAGTGAGGGACACAATCTTCGATTTTCTAAGTTTCAACGCATTTGGATTTCTGGCTTAAACGCCTACATTAAGGTGACAAGGAAACCAGATTATATCATTGCGCCCTATCCTACAAGACAGGTTACCTTGTCAGTGAAATAACACGGTGAATCGCGCGCCTAACTGTACAGGAGATCATGACAGTTTCGACTTATCTAACACAGATCGAGCAACTGTTTTGGATCGTTTTAGGATGACATGAAGCAGAACCTCACGAAGTATTGTCAAAGAAAAATGTTTTAAACTAGTCAACTGGATTGTTGTATTATTCTGCATCCAGGTTAATAGATCATGTTTTTGAATGAAGCATATTATGTAAACCGTATTTTTGTTAACCCAGTACTACAGTGTAGTGAACATGTAATGTGAGGTTTCTACTCAGTGCATGATGTATCAATAAACCTAAAAGCTGGACCCATGAGAACAATGTCGGGAAAATATCAGTAAACCTGATGGTCCAACTGTTGCTTCTCGTCACTGATGGACAGCGCACCTGTCGGCATGCCAGTACATCCAGGCGATTCGTCCCAACAGTACACGATGATTGGCAGAAATAGCAACATTTATCGAAAGTCTGTGACGGGCATTTAACAGGGAGTGCCAAGTGTAAAAACCTCACACGTAAAGCACTTTGCACTAAAACCTGCGTATCTTGTGATGTTAGGGCAATATTACATCGAAAAAAGAGTGAAGACTCTACTTTGTTGATTCGCGTACCTAGAATGTTCTTTTTCTGCTCACGATAAGATAAAATGAAAAGAGAAGGGTTAAAATAAACGCAGTTAGATAAGATTAATGCAAGCCCAAATGCATCCTCGCTCCTGTGGGGCTAATACATGAAGCATGTTACTGATTATTCCTAAAACATTAGTAAAGCACTGGATGTGCGCCTCGCCTCAACATAGGAATAGACAACTCTTAATATTTATGCATATATTCCTATAGCCTCGTTTTCGTTGCCATGTCAAAGGTTATGATTGTATATGGTCTCGGATACGGTTAGACATTTGATTGGACAAATGATCTGTTATGCATAACAGTGCGCTATAGGCGCGTGTGCAGAAATATTAAGAGTGTTCTATGGTTGGGTAAACAACTGATATAGAATGTTTCACCCGTACACACTTTTTCCGGCCGATCTGGGAATATCAAAGTATCAAGAGTTCTTGTAGTATTAAAGGGATCCAAGCACTGGCGCCAAGGACTCTCCGCACAAACACTACATGTAGTTGCATGGTGATGTTTAGAATGGATCTTTTAAAAGTCAGTATACTCCCTATTCTCTTTTACAGATTTGACAGTCACAAAGGAAAGTGAAAATTGAAATTAATAACGTCTCTCAACGCATTTGCAGATGGTATTTAAACTACTAATCTGAAAGCTGTCTGATTCATCTATTAATTTGAAGGGTCGAAATCAACACTCTCGCATTGCAATGGCTTTCCGTAATCTCTATCTCGTTCGTGCTGATAATGTTATTACAACTTACAGACGTATATTCTATATGGGCTCTTAGAACATTTAACTCTGGATAAAGTAAATGTTATCACTTCTATTAAAATGATGGTAAACCCGCTGTGTCAGAACTCATTACGTTGCTTAATCTCTTGTGCTTTAAGGAATCTGATAATCATTTGGTTATCAAGAGTTTCCCCACTTTCCCCGTCATTCAAATCTCTGGAGCTATCTTGTTATACCCATGTTGGCGGTATTTTAGGAAGCAAAACACATGTTTCAAGAAAAAGCCCATTTTTATTGTTGCTTTCTGTAACAAGACACCAGTAACTGGAACACTATCTCCATTCCGTTGCACACCATGGCCTTGTGAAACAGCGTGCTCATTATTTCAGTGCTGGCGTCGTTTAATAGCAGCAAATAAGACAATGGAACACGAGCAACAATGCTGAAATGTTCCGCCATTTCTGTTCACAGTCTGCAACATAACTATGGGATGTCAGTGGATCCCCTGGGCAGCTATTAGATTCCCTGATCATTCTCATTGGTTTTCATGGGTACACCCTCGAAATCCAGGGCATATATGACTCCACCAACGGTCCGTCATATGCCCTGGAGTCATTCCTATTCAGGACGATAGTCTAGAGGCGGGAGTCTTGATCAATCAGGTAAGCTTCCACAGCGAACACTTGGGTCCAATCATGTGTGCGTCTGTCCTAACACTCGGCGAAGTAAAGACGTTAGGCGCATACATTTATCAAAAGTCACTTCTCTTGCCAATTTCTCTCATTCAGTGAATGCGATATTTCATTGGTCCTCTATATTTAGCACATTTGGACTTTCCATACTCACAAAACGATCGTCTTGAATAGGAGTGATTCTGAACTTCGAGGGTGCACTGAGGGCTGTTATTGAATACCCAAAATTCACTTCCGTTGCTAAATCCTGTCAGTAACACAACGGGACACTGTCACACAATCTACTGGGTACTGTCACAGAATCTACTGGACACTGTCCTTTGTTCCTCTTAGCAATGTCAGCAACACAACGCTCACTGAGAATGTTTTGGTATGCTCACGAGAAGATACAAATTAAAAAGTAAGGGTTAATGTAAACACAGGCCAATCCAATTAATGGAAGACCTAATGCATCATTGCTCCTATTGGGGTTAATAGATGGAACATAAATTTAATGTGAATGATTATGCCCAAAACATTAGTAAAACACTGGATGTCTGTCTGGCTTCAACATGTGAATGGTTGGGTAAACAGTTGATATCGAAATGTTTCATGCGTACATCTTTTTTCCGGTCGATCTGGGAATAATGAGTTATACGAGTTCTTGTGGTGTTAAGGGAATTCAAGCATTGACACCAAGGATCTTACAAACAGTAGCTGCGTAATCCTGTTCATAATGGACCTCTTGAAAGTCATTTTCCTCCCAGCTTTCTACTGCAGATTTGACAACCACACAATAAAGTGAAACTTGAAATTGATAACTTCCCTTAATGGTATTTAAACTACTAATCTGACAACTGTCTAGTTCATTTCAAAACTCAACTTGAGGATATGAAGAGAGTGGTGGAAATGGCAATGCTCTCCAATTATAAACCTCTATCTCGTTCATGCTGATGCAAATGTTATTACATCTTATAGAAATATGTTCTATATGGGCTCTGAGAAGCACCACATATTGATACTGACATTTAACACGTAATGAAGTGAATGTATTCACTTCTACTAAAATGACGCTAAACTAGCGATGTCAGAACTCATTATGTTGCTTAACCTCGTTTGCTTTAAGAAATGTTGTAATCATTTGGTTATCAAGAGCATCCCTACTTTCCCCGTCATTCAAGACTCTGCAAGTATCTTGTTATCCTCATGTCGGTGGTATTTTAGGAAGCAAAACACATGTTTCAGGATAAAGCCCATTTTTATGGTTGCGTTGAGTGTACATTCTGTTACAAGACATCAGCAACTGGAACACTATCTCCATTCCGTTGGACACCGTACCGTTGCTTTGCGAAACAGTGTGCTCATTATTTCAGTGTCGGCGTCATTTAAAGCATTACATAAGACAATGGAACACGAGCAAAATTGCTGAAATGTTCCGCCATTTCTGTTAACTGTCTGCAACATAATTGCGCTTTCAGGGGATGCCCTGGGTACTCATTAGATTTCCTGAACACTGTCACTGGTTCCATTGGGCACTGTGATTGGATCATCTGGGTAATGTCAGCTGCACAATGAGGCACTATCACTTGATCTTCTGGGCGCTGCCACTTTAAACGCTTTATTTGGATGTCATGCACACTGTCATTTGATCTCATTGTATACTATCATTGGATTATCTAGGCAATGTCATAGGATCTCCTTAGCACTGTCACTGTCACTTGATCCCTACGGCACTGTCATTTGATCTCCTGGGCAGTGTCGCTTTGTCCCTTGTGTACTGCCCTTGGCTCTCCTGGGCACTGTCATTTGATCTCCTGGGCAGTGTCGCTTCGTCCCTTGTGTACTGCCCTTGGCTCTCCTGGGCAGTGTCGCTTCGTCTCCTGTGTACTGCCCTTGGCTCTCATGGGCACTGTCAGCACCACAACTGGGCACTGTCATTGGCGTCACTGTTACCGGCACGCAAGGATGTTAGGACAGCAGGACTGAGATGCAATATTGGTGTGCACAAATATGACAATAACAACTGAACTCAGTACAGTTGGAAAAATACGAGAAATCTTGTCTTTAAAATCCTACATTGTTAAACAACTACAATAGGAAAGAATTGTTTGTATGTATTGCACGATCTATATCTGATTATGCGACGTTGCGAAATAAGATTCTTCTGCTGTTATCAAGCAATTCTTCCATCCACTCAACTTCTAAATGCCAACCAAACAGATCGGTTTCGTTTTCAGTTACAAATTTACTGCGACCTTCAAACAAAATATAACGGTCACACGATGGAATTATATCTGTTATCTGCTCAAACAAAGAAACATGTTCGCCTGCTGATGTATACATGTACAGCATCTCATTTCGTTGAAACATCGGACACCTGCTGAAAGTAACATGCCTGGGAATTCTTATCTCTTGAAACCCACGTCACATTGTTCAAGATAAGAATCTAACAGCATTTGAGGCAAGAAACGTTCGCCGTTACAAGTAGATTATAACAGTGATTTATGCCAAGGTTTGCCACAGTGGGAAATGATTATGTCAAATAGTTTTCTTTTCTGTGTTTCACAATGATAAGCATGGAAAATGAATGTGAATTCTTTATAAATGTTGCAACGCCTTTGAATCACATAGAAACATGTAAAATTGGTTGCCTATAAAATCATGTTGTTGTTGGAACAGGGACACTTTGTTGAAGATATATGCACCTTGTTGAAGATATAGGTTATGTTAACAGTTTTCTTACAGCCTTTTGAGGTGAGGTGAGTTGGTCTCCTCGTTTAGACGTTAAGCATCATTGAGCCGTATCTGGATGGGTGATCGGCTCGAGTAGCGAAACCTTCAGGACTTCAAGGGTTCGTCCCTGCCTTTCACTGAGACACTGACTATGTTCGTGGTGTTAACTTGGACAAGTTACTGTGCTCGTAAATTGCCTTAGCCCACCCAAATGATCGGAAAGCAATGGTAATAATGATAGTTAGCATTGTCTGACAGGACGCTTAGTTTGTATAATCCCTGGACATTCGAGAAAGGTTGTAGATTGTACATTGACCAGGGTAATGAGGTAGATGGCTTTGAGCATACACATTGTGCATGGATACGAGGCCTCTCATTATCATTATTGGAATTTGATGCTAAATAAATTAGATGATTATCAATATCACCATTAGTCTCTACCTGTCGTCGTCCTTATAACGACAAGGCTGCCATCGTTAGTTTCATTTTGCTGTGTTGATTAAATATTTGCCGAGTGAAGGTTAATTCAATCTGAAGGCAGCTGAGGAGTCTGTGAACTCTGATGGGTCAAGTAATCAATCTGAAACGGACTGACATGATAGTGAGACTGGAGGCGTGGCACGTTAAACTACAGGGCATGTAACACACGTTCAGTATCAACATTTCAATTGTCTCTGATCTCCAGACGATGTGTTACATCACGACAGCGGAACTGGTGATTCATTTTAACGGGATGACCTTCAAAACGGTTCTACATCAGTACCTCACAGATTATCCATCCTCGAGGTCTCATTCTGTGCAGACTAACTGAGCAATAGACAGAGTCATACAACTCGTTTTGGAAACATTTCACCTATACTCACAACCCAGAATAGGACATATAGCATCTATACTATCAGACAGTACACCGATCCGTTTTGGGGAGTGATGCAAAAGGTAGAACCACACGGTGATGCCACACTTTTACTTCGAAGGTGTAAGCATTTGACGGCATATCAAATCTGATATACACAATAATCACCATTAAATGTCAACAGGGTCTTTCTCAACTAGTATTAAATATTAGGGGTAAACTGTTTATAACCAAAAAAAACCGTTTCGATATACTAGTACTTTCTTTTGATCGTCAGTATATTTAACTTACAGACAATGAAAGGCAATTTACATACCCATATTATGTATGTATGTATGTATGTATGTATGTATTTGATGCCCACAAAATAAGAGACATCCTAGGTTGAGAGATAATTACAGAAATACATAGATTTCCATGTCATGATTTTTTTAATTCTCAAGACTTTATTTAAAACTGTTTCAACATTAAACATTTTACCAGCACTCTCGCCAGCACTAATTTGTCAATCATGCTGTATGGAGAATATTTACTTATTTAATTAATTTGTTCTACTTTAAAGTCATTCGGTCATGTATTCATTATTCTTGTGACAAGGGTTCTCTCAACATCTCAATCATCTTGGCTTATACCCAGGAGTCACAAGGACAACCCTGCATACGCTTCATAACCTTGTGTATCGGCTCTCGATGACAACGTAATAGCAATCAATAAAATTACACTTTCTCGTCCAAGAACATAGCGCTTTCCTGCAGTCTTAGACATAATTGAAGGAACTCCTTTGGTGACCTTCGTCCGGTCAGTGCAACTGATTACGTGTGTCTGGACAGCGATGAGTTCAGATCTCTAACTTTCAATCAGTTCGTGTTCCACTAAGAGCTTGAATAATTACGAGACTGTGATTGTAAGCGTGGAGGAGCAGATTGGTGGAAATGAAACAGACACTTGGCCCTCATCCCAATAGAAACAAAGACAACGTATTCTGGTTTTCAAGCAATGGTGCACACAACGTAATTGTTCTGATCAGACAGTACAGTTCCGTAATAGAAGACTTTGTGTAATCACTTGAAACCAACTCTCGATAGCTCTCATTGTGGTCAAGCCGGGGCCTACAGATTTCACATATGAGGTTTAATGCCATCTGCAAAAGACTAAAGCCTTAGAAGCACCCTTTGTCCTGGGGAGTAATTGGTCATGTCATTTAATTTACCTTACTTTTGCTCACTGTAGCTCTCTCATTTGGTCTGTCATTTACACAGCGGATACCCTTGCATCCGTACAATGCAATACATCTCTGATTAAACTTAAACATGCATGATTGGATCCTTCCTATACAATGTATATGCTGACAGGGCAGACAATTCACTGAACCGCTTATAGCTCTTTTCTTGTTCTGCACTGCCCACTCCTGCCATTGTTCATGCTATTTCCTTTTGCATGGTGTAAAAGCTGATAGTGGATTAATGAGAAATGAATGACTCGTCTTCCATATCAGAAGCCTGATGTAGCTGATACTGACGACAAAGGATACTGTTATCATCACCATTTTAAGGCTGACTGGAGTAGATGGAGAAATATCGAGTCCCTCCTGTGACGTTTTGGTGTAAACGGACAGAGAAGGGAAATTGTAAATTTATAATGTTGAACGTAAGACACAAATACAAACAGAATAAACTGTTTTTATTTTGTTCCGAAACGCGCCTTCCCACGTATCTGATAAGCTTCCGTAGTATTCAGTTTAGGTGTCATGATCAGGGGTTTCTCAGTTAAAAAAACCCATTATCTAAGCCATATATTTTAGTAGGACGTAAACCTGACGATTTCATACAGGTGAAATGCTTGCCATCTTCAACAATTAACTGGGTAAATGAGATAGAAACACGCAATGTCCGATTTGGGGACCAGTTAGAACCCGTAAACAAAGACAAACACACACTTTCTTAATGTTGTATGTCAGACACGACGGATGTTTGCACTATTGTGTACAATGCCAATGCCAGACACGTGAGCATCCGTTTACCGACCAAACTTACATGTACGCTACTTTGTAACAATTTAAATCATTAAAACTCAAATACATACTTTCATAAAACTCATATTTGATTAGTAATAAAATATAACCCAGAGATTCCATAGCATGTTCTCTGCATGCGATTAAAAGGTAAGCTTTCATAAAGCAGTTGGCGCGGCAGATTAAACCTACCGAGTGACTGCGTGGAGATAGCGGCATCTCTAATGCTTTACGCTTAACAGAAGAACAGTGTCAATTATCTGTTATTGGGAATAGGCTTCATTTTATCCGTCTCAAATGTTTTCCCTTGGAAGCAATGTGGTGATGCTGGTCACAAAAACTGTCAGTCGTGTATAAACATGAGAGTCACTTCTGGACACTGCCTGGATTCAGGTTACCGCGGTTTGATTGTAGAAGCTGAGGGTATTGGTGGCTGATTGCCAGAGTTGAATCACTGGACGATATGAGTGCGTGAACACTGGTATTCCACCTTGTACGTGTAAAAACCAGTTTGTACACATCTGATGCATTCATGTATTCTCGTGTATCAATTAGAGTGAGGAGCGATCATTTTGAGGGGATCTGGGAGAGGTAAAATATTAGTTGACAGAGAGTTTTGGAGAAAAATTAATAGATTGAAGAGTTAAACATATATAGATGGCAGAAATATACATATTTTGTTTTAACTTTCAGCCTATTAATTATGAAATGTATCATGAAACTATTGTTGCCTCTCCGGCTGCAAACATTCCAATTAATCTGGCCCTTTAACTACATTGCAAATTCCTTTAATGAAATATAAAATCAAACGTACTAAAAATCTAAACTAATCTAGCAGTCCACTTGGAATGTGCAATACCTCATACACGAGCATGCTCAAAGCGCACGAAAGCAAAGACAGTTCATACAATTTTGCAACCAACAGCAACTATTCAAAGAATACCTCGCGAAATAGATGTCAAAATAAAATAGTTGCAAAATAAATAGTTTCTTTGCAATTATCTCAGAAAAAAATAGATTGTCGCATGGCATGAGCTAAAAAAAAGGTTTGCAAGAGAAGATTTTCCACTCCCCCCCCCCCCTCACCCGACTTAGAAACTAAAATTGCTGCCCTCTCTTGAGACTTGAGACACAAACATGGGTCCGAGCATCCAAATTCGATCATTTAATACTAGCCCACGTATTTTGGCAAAAGAAAAGTAAACCTGAAATATGCCATCATTATACCCACTTGCAAGAGTTGTCGACCGATAGGCTATTATAAGCGTGTAATGATCTTCACGAATATATTCATCCAATATAACTTTAAAAGTTAAAGTGTCTTTTCACACATTAATAGCTTTTGCATCGACATTAGAATATCTACAGATTGTATGCCCATTATATGAGACGAAATATGTATTGTGGCTTCAAAATTTCAAAGATAAATTAAAAGTATATTTTTTCTATTAAATGTGGCGAAATGTATTTCGACTTATCAAATATAGTAACGTCAAAGACGGGAAGTTATGTGTACAGTGAATTGAACATTACTCTACCATGCAGAGTGCTCAGTAGTAATGTTAACAAAACTATTTTGTGGATATGCAGGCCAGTATGTGGATAGAAACACGTGTTTCTAATGCACTTGTGTAAGTCTTCAATATTCGGTTTTCTCTAACTCAACCACACAATTGGATGCTTTCAATGTAGCACTGAAACCGAACACAAAAACACTAAACTGAAAAGCACTTCAAGGCAAAAGTGGTTATCCAAGCAGTTAATGGGTTACGAGTACCTTGTTTGCAGCGGCGAAACCGATCTGTAAGTATATAGTGCTGGCGTTTTAGTTTTGAGTTGTATTTCATATAAACGTATGGCTCACTCGTTAGAGCTGAGTGATGCATTTCTGAAACGTTATTTAAAAGATGGTGGAAATGAAGCGTGCATTTGATACGGCAGGAGTACTGGCCTACTTTACAACTAACCTCTCATATATATTTTATTGATTTGACTGCTGTTGAAATTTGGATGCGGAGCGACGAGTATTAATGTTATCCTTAACAATCACAGGTGAAATCGAAGACAACTACTTATATAGAAAATGACAAGGGTCGTCGAACCCTTGTCCTCCATATGCAGCGCAGTCTGCAACGCAATCTTAGCCCGCGATAGATGCCAGGCTATGCTGAAAGCCCTGGTTCCAAATATCTGCAAGTTCAGTAAATCAGGCAAGACAAAATGCAACTGTTGGCAGCATATCACCTCACTCAGATGAGCACAGACCTATTCCATCAAATTCACATAAAACGCTGCCTGTTGATATGCGTTCGTCATTAAGAGGGGGGATGTCTGGAACAGTCTTGTTCTTTACACGCTTCGCCAACAAGGAGTTTAGATTACTTACTTTAATTAGATAGAGCGGTTGCCTTTGAAACGGTTCACCTGCATGATGACAGGTAACCTGCTGATGAGGATCAATCAACAAAACACCAAGGACATGATAGAAAACTGCACCTAGAGGCAGGCGGTGCCACAGAATTGTTGTCTTGTAAAACTTTGCTGATGGTCGAATCTTCACCGAATTGAAAAAAAAGAGGGCAAATCATATTCTCACGCATGTGATGTTCTCGATGAAACTTGCATCAGCCAAAGCAGATTATCGAAAACGACAACATACATCAATCTACTTATTTGCTTTCTTTCGTCAATTATATATAAGAAACAGCATTTGTAATTCCCCTTTTCAGAATAAAATATCAAAGAAATCAACTAGAAAGTTGCACACCATATCCTCAGTGTAATTTCACCAACTTTTCATTTGTAGCTATCCGTGTCTCTCCATGACCGGAAAGATAACTTGTATGTATTTGAAATGTTGCCATATCCGAAGTCAATCGGAATTTGCGTTATCGAATTTCATATGGCTCGATGAGTTCATATGAGTCGAGTGATATTGACTAATTGCTATTAATGCGCACATTTAGATCAACTGTGATAACATTCAGCAATAGCGATGTTATTGATGTCCCCGAAATCATACAATAACAGAAGATGTAACAGACAACTACTTTGGTTTTATAAGTGTTCCATCCTAAAGAAATGAATAAAAATTTGTCTGTGAAGCTACTTGGTCGTACTACTACTAAATATGCGTCACTCGACTCAATTTGTAAAAGCCATATGAAATCGGACACCACGTACTGATTTTCTGTCGTGCACAAAACGGGCTTCCGTAATTGCAGCCTTTCATGTGCGTCTTGAATCGTCTTCTCAATCACGGAAGAGGCGAAGTTGCTAGGAATGAAGACTTCTACAATAAGTTACTGGCTTTGTGGTTAGCACGTAAACAGGTGTTTCCGATCCCAGTAAATATTGCTACATCAGTGTCCAGCCTCATGACATCCCTCAAGTCTTGTCTGAAACGTGCGCGACGCTCCTGGTTAAATCAACACATAAAAGGTGGCCGTTAGCAGGTGGCAGGACGATCCGACTTTGGATCCTAGAGAGAGCCGTCTTGTATACCTTGGACACAATTACGTGTACTTGTATGCCATTGTTGATCTATTTGCGCCTGCTGAAAATTGGTATTGACTCTGCACTATGGCGACACCCACCCGTAATGTCCTGTAGCTGAACATTAAAGAGTTATTATAATAATGACAGACAGACAGACGGTCTTCTGAAATCTATTTTTCCCGAGAAAATGAGCTTCCAAAACACCCTGTGTTCACCCCCAGCTGGAATAGACAAGAATATACATGTAGACCCATTCAAACTGACGAACCTTTGAAGTCAAAAGTAGACGTTTTGGACAGAGTTTTCCCCTGAAAAGGGCCTCGTTGATTCGTGGGGTGGTAGCTTCAACAGGTTAGACCACAGGGTTTTTGGTCCAATCGGTGATATCGTTTGTAATTACACCACCTGACATTATGATAACGAGTTGCATTTATTGTCGTTTACAATACAATAGAGTAGAAAGTTGTTTAACCAGTTATTGTGTGAACGAAGAGATTTCATCTCAGTTATCTTTGCACGTGATCTCCTTCGATTAATACATTATAGACTTTGTTGGGACCCTGCAAGGAAGATGGTATTGGGAAATCGAAGTCTCATTTTGCACGCTTGAACAATTCAATCGAATAAATGTCGACTTTGGAAGTTTATAACAAGATAGAAACGATGCTTCCGCCTTTGACGACAATCAGCACAGTGTTAAACTTGAGGACTCTTGCCACGCCATGCTGAGTGGCTTCTCGGACTGAATAAAGACTTGAACAATACTCATTGTAACTAACAGCTGAACGAATGTCAGCTTGGCAGCTAGACAAAGTGGATTGGCTTAGCTGGGGATGTAGCCCGATTAGGAAATGTGACATCCTCGGACTGGTTAACATCACTGACGTCGGCGAAAACAAACTGACGATACAATTCGTCGAGATAACAACATTTTTAATTTAAAGTGTTACTATTAGCACAAAATGTAAGTTATTGGGTCACATTTAATACCGAAATGCAAGATAGGGTGTTACATTTAACACAGACATGTAAGATAGTGTGTCATATGTAACACAAACATGTAAGATAGTGTGTCACCTGTAACACAACAATGTAAACTAAGGTGTTACATGTAACACAAACATGTAAGATAGTGTGTCACATGTAAAACACAAACTTAACAATATAAGGTGTTACGTGTAGCACAAAAATGTAAGATAGTGTGTCACATGTAACAAAAAAATGTAAGATAGGTGTAACATGTAAAACAAAACTGTAAGATAGTTTGCCACATTTAGCACACAAATGTACGAGAGGGTGACATATTTAGCACAAAACTGTACGATGTGCGGACACATTAATTTTAGCAGTCAGCACAAAACTGTATGATAGGATGACACATTACACACAAAAATGCAGGATAGAGTGACGTCTATGTAATATTTTCGGGTCCTAGTTTTGAGGTGTGGTTTAGTATGTTAAAAGTTAAAAGTCAGCTTATTTTACGTCGCCTTTTGCCTCCTGAAAGGAGGCTATATCGGCGACGAATGGTTTAGTATGGTAATCAAAGGGTCCTGCGTGAATAGGCTGCGATTGGTCCTTAAATTGGCTGGCCATCGTTTACCTTTCACAATTGTTCATTATCATTTTGGAGATTCCATTTTCAATGCGTGGGTAAATTTCATGTAACACTTCACCAATTAACACGTGTGTGTGTGTGTGTGTGTGTGAGGGTGAGGGTGTGTGTGTGAATAGAATTTAGTACATCCTGTATTTGTTACACTCTGACACAAATACGGACATTCAGAGTTCACGAAATCAATTTCTGTTAGCACTCCAGAAACCTTTATATTCTTACATCGAGGTTCTGTCAGATAATTTTTAAAAATATTGCGTTTAGGCTTCTGTTTTTTCATTGCTGCACGTGATAAAACAATTATCTTTCGACTAGAATGGTACGGAATCAGAGCTTCACTCCCATCTGGCATTGACATGATGTCATTCTGTTTCTCCACGCTACTGTGTAACTTAATATACCATACTATCGAATCACAATACACGCCTCTTCAAAAACTAGCCAATACAAAAGATGGAACGCCAGGCAATTATCTCCCCTTGAGATTTCGTTTATCAGAATTTCTATCTTCTCAGAAAAAAAATATTTATCTGTCCAAACGAAAACAACAGGCGTAGGGTGTCGAGAGATTTAGTGAAGAGATTTGGGATTGAATTATGTGAATTCTGCCACCGACACGCTAATAACATATAAAGGCGGTATATGGTAGTTGAGATATTCAGTACAAAAAACAGTCAATCGCTTGAAGTTGTTACACGAGTGAGTGAGTGATTTTTGGTTGTACGTGGTTTTCGGCAATCTTTCAGCCACATCGCCGCGGTCTCACAAACATAGTTTCGGTGTCAGGGCTCCTGTCTCTCCGGGCTGAAAGAGAGGCGTCCGGGCAGGACTCGAATCACAATCGCTAAGGCTTGCAGATTGCTGGGCCAGACACGTTAACCGTAACGCCACCGCGCACACCAGTTGTTACACAAAGGGACTTATTGAACAAGATTTGAAGCTGGGTAAGTTACACTCTGTGAAAGAAAGTATTTCAGGTTAGTGACTCTAAAACATTCTCTCATAGCAGTTGTGTCTCGTGATCAAGGGCCTGCGACAGTGACATGAAGACGATCCATTGTTGTATTTCGACCTATCGACTTCATGTACGACTGCGTGTTCTTCATATTCAGGACGACTAAGAGACGTGACATACAAGTAGCCCGACTGACGGCATTGTAATTACGGTTGTCCGAAGGACATTGAGATCGTAGTACAAAAGTTCAGGCTCACTAAACACTGAAAAATTACCAAGACTATATTACCACAACAAATGTCAATGTATAATTTTGACTTGACCCTTTTAACATTCAAACCGTTGAGATTGACGTAATAATTAATTTAATCAAGAGGTACAACGTCCCCTTCGACATTTGGATTTTCATTGTAGCTGTCACGATTCCTTTGTTCGGCTGAAATTGAATGTCTGAAAATGTCCATCTCATATCTAGATCACAATGATGGTTTGATGTCAGGTGTAATATCACTCTGCAGCGTCAGTCATGAACTCTCATTAAATACAAATAGGGACTTTGATTATGTTATAGCGAACGGTAGCAAGGGACGTGATAAATGAGAAACCATCAACTCAACATTCTGCCTCGTTCTTCTAGTTAAATAGCCGAGTTGGATATCAGATCCGGACGAAGTTTTAGAAAACATACATCATTTTGCGGAAGTATTGTCCTTCCGTATGGTTTTAACCCTACAATATCTCATCAAACCGCAGGTGGTAGCAAATGATTGAATAGAATCCATTGAGAATAACCTATCAATCGCGTTCCCGTACATACATGAAAACAATCATCTTTAAGGAAGTAAAAGCGGAACGTTTTCGCACCTGGAGAGTTAATCAACGTGGTAAGAAGCGCATTAACGCACATGTTTCAGAGCAATGCTCACATGAGAATAGAGAGATCACGTGACACAACTGATGTATTTGTTAGGATAATCAGGACATGCGAGTTAATTTTACATTTCGTATAGTTTATAGTGTGTATTAATAGTGGCCATTGGAAACATCGGAAATCAAGTATCCTAACATGAAATGATACAGCTTATCTTCTGATTGAACTGTAATTTGCTTTCGAAAACAATTCCAACTTATCAACGCCTGTTCATTTAACACGTTCAAACCCAACTGACACACGAAACAACCTTGTTTCAGACTAGGATACTGTACATTACACATGTTGAACAACTTGTTTCAAACTAGCATACTGTACATTACACATGTTGAACAACATTGTTTCAAACTAGCATACTGTACATTACACATGTTGAACAACCTTGTTTCAAACTAGCATATTGTACATTACACATGTCATGTTTAACAACCTTGTTTCAAACTTGCATATTGTACATTATACATGTTGATCAGTGTAATATATCACTCTACCTGTAACCGACACTGCTTTCTTTTTTTAATTAGATTCCAGTGTGTGCAGTCCCATATGCTTGGACACAGGTTTCAAGCTTCATTATAGATTTTATAAACGCCAATGGGCTCTCAGTGAGTAACGGTTTGATGCTTAGAGGGCATAGAAGATTGTTCTCTATTTGTTTCATCAAATGGCATAAAATATTTGCCGACAAACTATATATTTTCAAAATATTTTTATTTAGGTACGTTTGATTTTCGTGTGCAATTACAGAAATATAAAATGAAGTTAAAATGGAAGATTACGAATAATTGGAATGGCTGCGCAAAACATTTTTACGATACATTTCCTAATTATAAGCTGACACAAAAGAATATAATTATGCCTGCAATCTATTAATATTTTTCTCTTGACTGTAAACAATTTTTAAAAAACATTTTCAGCCCCCTCCCTCCCCCCATAAGAATCGAATGGCTGCTCCTTGATGGTTTCAACTTTTAATGTAGCTGTCAATGATGTATACACGTTAAGCAGAATTGATGGCGTGCGTCGAAGCAGCGATATTGCAGTCAGTACATTACATAGTTGGCGTTATGTACACTAAGGCCACGCCTACATAACAAATAAAACTGGCAGATCTCCAAAGTGGGTACATGATACGAAAACCACATGGTTACTACAGTATGCTGTCGGAAATAAAAATATATTTTGTTTTGAGTTTTGTCCAGCGAATCTCAACATGAGATGTCTATGATATATCATCATAACAATGTTTACACTGCCTAGGATTATTGTGAAAATCAAGTAGTATTCATCGGAAGACTGACCGGTGAACATAGTGCAAAGCTTAGACACAATTGTACCACGATGCTTGATCCCGTTGACAGATGATGAACGTCAACGATCAACTTGACACATGCAGACAGGCAGACACTATTACAAAATGGGTCGTCTAAGTTCAGTGTCAGAGATAACATGTCATAATTGCTTGGAGTTATGATTTACACATTTCTTTTGTTGGAATGTGTATTATGTATTTACTGTTCCAATATGGTTGATGACGTGTTCCAATGATGAATGTCAATAATGTGCGGTGATGACCGGAAATATATTGTTATTTTTATATATTTCATATGTAGTCATATTAGTCATATTTCCAATAATGTCTGCATAGAAATGGCAGTAATGGTAAGAAAAGGAAGAGTGATCACACCGAAGTGCATCTGTGGATGTTTCTTTGTATACAAGACGTAAAGTACACAATGGAACGCGAATATTGGTAGAAAGTATAAGACTGGATATCTGCTGACTAGGAATCACTTGGATCATTGGAATAAGAACTGTTTCCATTCGGTTGAAGTCAGTGTCATTGATAGTATGCCCTTCCAGTGTCAAGAACATGACCGTCAACAAAACGTCTTGAGTCATCTCAGACAGTGTAACGTGTATCCATTCCTTGGCCTGATGCTTCTTGTTACGAGCTACACTCTGTACAACTGGTTCATATAACTTGATGGCTTACAATGTCTTACGGGCGATCGGAGTACTACATGACCATGTTGTTGGGTCAATGTGTCGGCCGTGTAGCAGACGAGTGTCTTGTTTATTTTAAAGATTTCCTTGGGCTGTAGCTTTGTTTCTTGTGATCAGTAGGACCGTTACAGGACGTTAAGTGCTGCTGCATCTGTGCCTTCTGGCTGCTCATTGTTGTAATGTCTGTCTCAGGCTATCGGCTGTTGTGATAGCTAGCATTATCCATAACAATAACACTTCTCCCCTCCACAGCTGGCAGCAGTTGATGCTCCACCGACGCAAGGAAAACCTCACCATTCATCTCGTTATGGTAATCACCACTTGAGGATTTAGCTTCAAATACTAGTTGCTATCCAAGTGACAGCCGAAGGTAAACATTTGATCTGTTGAATGGTTCGTATTAACCCAGGTTTCGAACAAATAAACTTTCTAGAGGCCGAGATCAGGATGTTCTGCTACGTGTCTCAGGCAGTTTGATCTGAAATAAAAGATAGAACACATTGCTTTGAAGGCTCTGCTATCATAACCTAACTTTCCATTCGTGCAATACACGCAGGCCACGCAATTGAGAAGCTAAGCAACGTCGGACCCGTATACATGTAGTAGTTGGACGCGTGATCGGCACAAGTTGTAAACCTCTCAGACCCTCTCCCACACTGAAAGGAACCGGCAATGGGCAAAGTGACTTTGCGCGTAAATTGAATCAGTTCACCCAGTTGAAATTGGGTTCCTTGTTGAAGGTGATGTGAAAGTTAACCTTCTAGCGCCTTACAAGCAGTCTATGGTGTATACAACCCGGGGAGTTGAGAAATGCTGTTGAGTGTGCATGGTTCCAATGGTGATAATTGAAAACACCATTATGATTTTAATTCGTCGTTAACCATCCCCATGGTCTAATCTTTGTCGTGGTGGGGAAGCTTGTGAGTCTCGATGGCCCGTTGAGCTATGTCATCCAAGCTGGAAAGATCAACGCCAAGGAATCAGACAAATGTGTACCGTTCTCTGTCGATCTCCTTCGATGTCTAGCTCTCTCTCGGTCTACCTCTTGCACAGCAGGGGCATATGACTGAGATAGCGAGTTACATATAATATTGCAATAACTCGTTTTCACTTAAAAAAATATGATAATATAAATAATATTCATAATATCATAATATATATTATTTGGACAGGATCCAGTGTCTGGCAGCCTCACATAGTTAGGGCAGTGTTAAAGGTTTCGGGGCATTTTTGATAAATACAGTTTTTCACGGCTTCACAGTTGGCGCAATACAGGCTGGTAATGTTGTACATGTTACCACGACCAGTGTTAAAGTCAGTCAGAGGGGACTACCTTTCTGATATAAAATGTCTCACTGCCGAGTTACTGTTTATATAAAATGTGTTTCCTAGCGGGTTAAAATAGTATCAAAGACCAAAGCACGTTCGTGATTGTCTTGAAATGCCAATAGAAATTCGCGATGATGTGACAACCATCCTGTATATGTCATCTCGCTGTATTTGGCAGCGCAGAATACAAACTGGACAAAGGTTTCAACCTGTCTGCCGGTCAGTCAACTTTCATTCAGTCGTAAAATGGTGTCATAACCGTCGTGGTATACCTGAAACAATATCTCAAATCTCGGCAAATCACATCACTCACTTACAAACATGTTGTTGTCCCCCGATGACGCCATTATTTAGCATTTAAACAAACTCAGAAATACGTTCCAACTTAAATAATGAAGAAATAATTAACCCTGGAACACGTCAACCCACTTCACTAACTGCTGACATGATTAACATCTCTTCACTTACCATGCTAACCAAGTAATCGGAATGGTTTTAAGAACCGTGCCCGGTGTAGCGAAATTGTCGATATCATTACTGTTTCCAAATCGTCATCTGCAACTAAGTGTTGCTGAGGGATGGAGATATTGCGTGCACGCATGAATATAACTAAATTACCTCAGTTACTGAATGATGTAACAGATTATTCGTTCTTTCCACCCACAACTAACGTTAAAGGCATCCACTGAGCGCTAGTTGAAACCTTCCGGCTGCTTCGCAGTTGTGTTCACGCTGTATGCACTGTGGTCGAACTATCGGCCAGATGCTGCCGGTAGAATGCATTTCTGAGTTATCAGAAAACCTGTTTTCAAATAGTGGAGTTACATGTAACTCGTTGGACGTGCTTTGTGGAGATCAAGAAATTGCAACGCAGAACTGGAATATAACCTTTCCTCTTTAGACCATCGTAGGACGTAATTGCTGTAAGTAACTCTCCTATTATACTTTGTCATCAAGAAAATACATATCTGCCAGAAACATAAAATGTACAAATGATGTATGAGCTCTGTTATAACTATGTTAAATGACTGCCCTGTTACAACATGAGTGATGCAAAATGTGATTACAATATAAGAGAAGTGTACCTGAAAACGTAACCATCGTAACCTTTACATACAATATCTAAATCTGACACTAAACAACCTAAACTCTAGTATTTTTATCATCATATGATTCAGGTGATCCGTAGAACATACATGTAACCTTTAGCTGATCTGATTAAATTTTTTCATACTAATACATGTATTGTTTTTGGCTTCGGCTTCGGCGTCGGCGTCCAGAGACATTGTTTCCGAAGCTGAACTCTAGAACCACTGGGTCCACGAAACTTGGTACACTAACACACTTTGGACACATGGCCTAGTTGTGCCTTTTGAGGGTTTTAATTTCCAGAAAATACTATTTTCAGTTTTCATGGCAACTGAAAGTGGTAACTGTCATTTTCATTTCCGAAGCCTTACTCTGAAACCGCTCAGTATTTGTTCACAGAAATTTGTAAACGCACAGAACACACAGCCTAGTTGTGCCTTTTGAGGGTTTTAATTTCCTGAAAATACTATATTCCGTTTCCATGGCAACTAACAATGGTAACTGTCATTTTCATTTCCGAAGCGTATCTCCGAAACCGCTCAGTATTTTTTCACAGAAATTTGTAAACACACAGAACACCCGGCCTAGTTGTGCTTTTTGAGGGTTTTAATTTCCTGAAAATATTATTTTTCGTTTCCATGGCAACTAAACGTTGAAACTGTCATTTTCATTTCCGAGGCATAACTCTGAAACCGCTCAGTATTTTTTCACAAAAATGTGTAAACACATAGAACACACAGCCTAGTTGTGCCTTTTGAGGGTATTAATTTCCTGAAAATACTATTTTCCATTTCCATGGTATCAAAAGTTGAAACTGTAATTTCCATTCCGAAGCATAACTCTGGAACCACTCAGTATTGTTTCCCAAAAATTTGCAAACACACAGAACACACAGCCTAGTTGTGCTTTGAGAGGGTTTTAATTTCCTGAAAATAATATTTTCCGTTTCCATGGCAACTGTATGGATATTTTTTCCTGTTGGTTTCTGGAGCATACCTCTGGAACCACTTGGTATTCTTATACATATATATAACTTGGTACACATTTGGGCATATAGTCTAGATGTCCACATAAATGAAGACCCTAAACAAATTTGGTGTCACATAGATTGCATTCGAGTCCTGTATTACCATGTGTGGGTTTAGCTGGTGCATATTAACAGTGTTTAAACTGACACTTTC
>JAUELE010102025.1:0-14749 GCA_031471655.1 Diodora aspera
TTTTTCATCATTTGATGCAAAATTGAATAAGCTATTGGTATTAAAAAGATTTTCATCAATACTTTGTTTAGTTTTCAGTTGGTGTTTGATCAAACAGGTGTATACTTTCTTTTGAGCACTAGTTTATGTACAAGGCATACTGAGACATCTGTACATGATAGGCATATATTATGGTGCCAAACCTTTTATAGATCTAATGTTCGTGGATCATGGAAAATGTCAACATGCACAGATAATCCTCCCCGCGCTGAGGAGTAATCAGTTCTGTGTATGTCCACCGGTTGCATTCTTAAAATTAAATTTTAGTCTTCGAAACCAGGGTGAAAATGAAGAACGAGTGTAACGACTGGGAAGCTTTTACACCCCTTACAGTCTGCAAAAAAGTGTGCATTTTGATTTTCACGCCCACGGTTTTTTCATGTTCCTATGGTGTGTTTTGGTGATTTGTTTTTGAGATACACTGTTTTCGGAAAGGCATTAAAATCAAATTGAAAACTTACATAAGGGACAGTTTGTAAAGACAAACATTTTTGCAATTTTTGACATTGCTGCCTTTTCCGTCGCCGTGACCAACCTGTTGCGCAGATGGTAAGTGCGCAGACACCGGTCTTTTTGTGGCGTTGTTTTTCGTGGTCGATCGGACCGTGGCATATGCTTTTATACGAATATCCGGAAAACCTATGGGGCTAATTTCGCCACTGCACGTGCATCGTTACAATCGATGTGTTAAGAATGGTTTTGCAGTGTTTGGGCGATCGTTGTTGCCTTACACCAGTTTGCTTCCTTTGACATATTTTGAGCCAAACACAGTTTTAAAAGTGCATACTTTCGTTTGCCCATGAGTTTAGTTTAGCCCAGAAAGGAACGAATGGATGCACCTTAAACTGATACCTAAATATAAAAAAAGGTTAAGACCGGAAACAATGGTGTGATTATTGATTATTCCCTCAGGATCTTCTGGAAAGCGTTGATGTGTCCGCGGGAGTATTAACGACCATCATTGTACATCACTTTAGCCCCTTCGAATGATAATTCGACGGTTGCTCTGTCGTCTTTCATTGTATTTTCTATCCATCACTAATCAATTTTTCATTTTAAAGTTGGATACGGCCTGATGAATGGCCTTATCTATTTTCCGACAGATTCTTTCTTACAGATTCAAACACTTACAAATAAATCCGTTCTGCTCATATGCAGAAGGCATTCGAAAATCGATGGAACATTCTTTGGTAAATTCTCAGAGTAAGGCGTCTTCTCGACAAATACCGTCTAAATGACATTTGATGTTTCTGATCTTAAGGGAAGCCTACCCACGTAATATCCATTCTAATTACGACGGTTTCATGTAACAGGTGTGTGCACAATGTAAGCGCCGCCTTCAATTACAACACTTGTAGCGATCAGGACCGTGTTCGTTGTTGGCTGATTAAGCAACACACAGATGATCAAGTGTCTGGTTTAATATTTACATTGCCTGTCAATAACCGCTCTGGTTACTGTGAAAGTTAAGGGTATCATTACAGACTCGTTTCCTGGTAAAATCAACCACTTTGATCTTTCCCTGGATAACTGGACACGTGGGTGGTGAATAAGCGCTCCACATTATTACCCTGGTCATTCGAACAACGTAAAATCAAGAGTATATCTCAACTCCCCATGGAGTACATGTATAGAACCTAAGCTGCTTGTTAGGCGCTAGAAGGATAACTTTCACAACTACCATCGCTTTCCGACCAGGTACCCAATTCCAGCTGGGTGGACTGAGGCAATTTACGAGTAAAGCAAATTGCCCAAGGTGACACCACTGACATTGCCAGCGTCTCAAGGTGACACTACTGACATTGCCAGCGTCTCAGTGCGAGTCAGGGGCGAACCCATGAAGGCCTGGAAGCTTTTCAACGCCAGCCGATCACCCATCCAACTACTCTCCGGGCTCGACGTTGCTTAATTTCGCAAGCTCGTGACCTCTGTGCGCTGCACGAGACTAACTCGAGGGGTGGTGATCAGGTAGTGCATCAGATCCTTACCGACATCGTGTTGGCACTTGACCAAGGAACTGTTACATGTCCCAGCTGATTCAACTGAAAACTAGTATGAACGCTGCAAATAGGGTAAACATATTTTCATGTATCCTAAGATAATACAGTGATTAAATATCAGACATAACAAACGTTGACATGAAGATTCAATGCCCTGACCTCGAAGGAGACTGATGTTCATTAAGCAGTATGGGCGAAACGGTTCAACATGACTTTGACCTAAGCTCACTTATTGTTATTTCTACAAGGAAATTCTTTATTATCCCAGTCCTTGAGACTCCGGTAACCCCAAGTATAGTAACCACAGATAATTCAAACGTTTCCTTGAAATGTCAATGCGCACATTAATTGTCATTCATATTGATTACTGCTCTTCCCCTTTATCCCTAGAGTCTTTAGTCTTCTCTGGGGCCCACGACTGAACTTTTCCTTATGTCTGTAATAAGGAAACTGTTCCTTAGACACAAACTCCAGCACGAAGGAAGATACGTTCATCCACTCTTCACGAGTTGGCTAAAATATACTGACGAGCAAAAGAAACTATACCAAGACGTTCAGAGACGACTGAAGAAAAGCGAACAAATGTTGGTTATTTTCAGAGATGTTAATTCAAGAAAGTGTCGTTTTAGCACGATGCGTGTTCTGAAGCTTTTGTTTGTTTCAGGTTGGTTCTCGGTCTTTTCTTGGGGCATGTTCCTAAAAAAGGAAATGTTTGCCCAAACACATCTACGATGCGAACCAAATGAAAACTGCACGAAAGTAGGAACATTTTTGATGTGACAACAAACAGGAGTGGGTAGAAGGTCATCCTCGGAATCCAGGGTATAATTAACCACTGTCTCCGTCAGTCAAATACCCTTACTCACTCCTATTTGCGACGATCTTTTTGCGAGAATGGAAAGTCCCAAAATGCTAAATATAGACATTCAATAAAATGTCACATAACTGCACGAGAAGTAACTCTTAATGAATTTAAACACATAACTTCTTTACTTCGCCGAGTGTTGGGAGAGACGTGCCACATGATTGAAAGCCAGCTTTTGCTAAAAAAGCTTCACTGATTGGTCAAACCCGCTCGCCTCAAAACCATCGTCTTGAATAGGAGTGGGTCCAGGGTATTTGACGGATTGGGACAGAAGTTAATTATAGCCTGGATTTCGAGGATGACCTAAACATACCAGCTATCAGAATATTTGAAATGTTTTAATTGGTTTATAGTTCTTGGAATGAGGTGATCCCCAGAGTGAAAGTTACATTCATATCATGCACAAATGGTATGACTATCAAGTACACCTACTGTTAAGGATGGTTATTTTCTGACAACCTAATTTTGTGTTAATTTCCAAGATCAAAAGGGGGGCCATTTGGGTAGCTCAGTCGGTACAGCGTTGGCCTTCTGACCAAAGAGTTATTGGTTCAATTCCCGCCGTAGGGGGCTTCACATAATTTCTTTCAGTGGTCAGTATTTGACATGCAGTGATCATCTGGTATGGTTCCACATTGTGGTATCTCCATTGCTTAGTTAGTACCAGACGTAGCTTATGGGTTTCACAGCAGCAAAATCATTAGGTTCCACTTATGCACTCCACTGGTGAAAGTGGGAGTGTTGCTGAAAGATTGCAAAGCCCCACTATAATTGCAAACAATCATCCATCACCGACACCTTGTTGTACTGCTTGCAGGGTTATATCCTGTGGGGCTTCCCGGGAGTGACGACGTGTCGCTTAGATAGAATAGAGCCTCAGTAACCCAATGCTTGTCATACAACGTGACTAAAATTGGGTTGTTTTGCTTTCACTTTCCTTTCTATTGATCCCTTTTATGAACTGTCCTTTCGTGTGCACCTTGCACATCAGGTTGTATTATGGCTGAAATATTGCCTTGCAAGCTTGCAGGTTTATGGATTTCAGAGCTGCTTTATCAAGAAGTGTGTATTTATGGAGTAAATAAAAAACAGTAAAACCCTTTTTATGGGGTATGAGGGGGTGGGAACAGTTTTGAGCCTTTCATATTTAGGATGGTTGATGAAGCCCCTTCAGGGAATAATCAACAATGTAATTGGATATCTTTAAAACAATTACAGTATTAGTTTTCTTTTGCTGAGCAGCCGTAAATGTATTTGACTACAAGGGCACTATGTTGAAAAATACAGATATCTTGCAGAAACATTTCAACTTGATCCATGTTAGGCTCGAAACGTTTTTATATCCCATTGCACAGGCATTAATTGCATAAGTATGTAGAGGAAAAGATTAACAAGTAATTAATGAGTTAAACCGAGTACATGTATATGACAACATTCTAGAAACAGTTGCAATTGTGGTTGTTTTTTTCAGAAGCACAGCAGATCTTGAGGGATTTCATCAGCATATCCTGATGTATTGTGCAAAGCGGTTTGCGTACACACCACCAGTGTATCGTGCAAGAAATTTGCTGGCAGCCATTGACCACAACATGCATGTTGACAGACCAGTTGTTTACAACAAAGATGGGTCACTGAGGTGAGCTTATTTTATGTATATCCAAGAAAGTGTTCTTATCCTACAAATTAACAGCCATAACAGGGGTCGGATCCAGAACTTGCGTTAAAGACTGGCACAACACAGTTGATTAAAGGGCTTTCTCCCCCGGCAAATGTTGAAAACTAATATGCAAAATTGTGCATTCTCATCATATTGCACAAGTTTTCAAAATATTTAGGGGTTGGTGTGCTACTAACAGCAACAAAACAATTAAAGACCCCCCCCCAATTTGGACCTGCATGAATTGGATAAGATTTGAAGCACATATTCATTACTGTAGGCACTTGGCATGTGACAAGCAATTCTCATCAAACCTAATTCATCCAAGTTATTTGGTATTCACTTATAATATAACAGCAAAGTAACTGTAATACTCAATATTGACTTTTGTCTGATTACAGGTTAAGTCGAGTGTGGAATAAGAAAAGTGGTAGATGGTCTGTGTACCCCAAAAAAGCATTGAAAAACTACGACTATGTTGATAGCATGTTGTCCCAGGCACTGCAAACCAGACTCGGTGATGTGACAGGGATGTATGCAAAAAGAGAGATGGAACTGGATGATCCCCGACGGATAAGCTTGAATCTAGCTCCAGTCCAGCCCAAGACAACAAGAGAAATATATGCCGAACAGAAATCTCGATATAAATGAAATTTATGTGACTGTCTTTCTGGCTGTGGTGGTTGTTGCTTCGTTTGCTATATCCAGTCCTGCATAGATCAAGACTTTCCTAGTAGCATCCTTTATGTGCCCTTTGGCTTTCAATCACCCTCTGTTGCATGCTATCCTGCTTTGTAACATAGCTTCATGGTGAGTGGTATCTATGCTAATCCATATAAGTCATTAGCCAGGCAACCTCAGTGTAGGAGGACCTGGGGGCTCAGGTAGAAGGATAAATACAAATGCTGGACATTCAGCCTCAGAGTGATGATGATGATGTCATCATTTTCGACTACAAAAAAACCAACCAACTAATGCTTGGGGGGGGGGGTTATTTTCAGCTTTTGTGCTTTAAATACGCAGGATTTGTGCGTCATGTGAGATCCTGTTAAGGCAACTGTGGACTGTGGTGTCATTCGCAATTAATGTAAAACAAATAGGAGCCTCACACTAACATGATGTTGGCGACACTGGTGATTGGCTGAAAGATTGCTGAAAACCACGCTAAATCAAAAATCGCTCACTTCATTATTTGGGCTCATTCTATTTGGTGAAATTAGCTGTTCATTTGTTTAGAGTAAACATGCTTGAATAAAATATGTATTACAAGCATCCAAATTTTCTGAATTACCTGATCGCAAAATGATCATTGGAAGTTTTATTGATCATTGGAAGTTTGTAAAGACCACTTAGAAAGTTTGGATTGTTATTTCTATTTTCCCTGAAAAATTCCATTGCATACAGGTATTTCCAGACTAGTGTAATGTCTATACTTGTTGACAATACTGAACTTGTAAGACATCACAAGCCTCATGCTGGAGTAGAAAAAAGTACATGAAGTTTGGAAGAATATATTTTATATATTAGAAACACACCTCTGTTGCAAAGTAAATTACAAATACATCTATGATATTGTTGATAGGAATATTTGGACTAAGATAAGCAAAAAGTACAGTTCTAACATGCGACTCAGTCTTCATGTCCCGATTCAAATGTTTCAGGCATATTAAAACAGTTTGGCATACTCATGTTGAGGCATTCTTAACAAATTCACCCACTATGTCAATACAACAAGACCATGCTCAAAGTTAATAACCTATTCCAAGTATAGGTACATAATTACAATACTTGTTATGCAATACTTAGTGGGATTTCTTTTTTTTGTACACCAAAAAACAATACAGAATGACAGCCAATTTAACCTACAATAGAGAAATGTACATGTATCTACACTAACAGACTGATATTCTGTTACTAATGCCTTGTTGCCTTGTTTAGAGAAAGTGTTTCTACAAGATAATATAACACTCAAATATACTGATGGAAACAAATGAAGGAACAAAGGTACTTATAAGGTATTTTGTTTTACTGAAAACCGTAGGTTCGCATTGTCATTTGCTAGTCAACTTCAGCTGATTGCTAACCAATTGCAGATAAAATAATGATCAATTAACACCACATGCTAATAAGTTTCATCCTGAGTGCAAAACTGGTAATTAAATATTTCAAAACAAAAATTAGCCTGGACAATGCATTTTGAACATCTTGCATATATCAATTTGCCATGAGACCTATGAACTGTCAGTATCTGGTGTATCACCTATGTTTCAGATGATATTTAGTTACAAATGCTTACAGCCAAGCATTCCTTTGTTTCTTTTCATTAATATATTCGCAATATGAAACAATATGTTGATTCTCCATTTCTCACACACTGAAAAGGTACTAGTCTGATTTCAGTTCTGTCATTGTTTATGGGCAGAGCATCAGTCCCAATCACCCCAAGCGAGAAGGAATAAATCCTTTATATTGGTTGAAGGCATCTGGGAATTTGTCCCTAATCCTCCACACACAGCATGATGGGATCACCCGTCTGTCTCCAGATGCCAGACGTCCATGTGTCCACAGAATAAACTGTCTATAGGCTTGGTGTCGGTTGGCCTTCCTGATGTCCACCTCATCATCAAAAACAAGAACATCTCTCCTGTAAAGCCGTGCAAGGGCAAGGACCCCCTCATCCAGAATGAGTACCGAAAAGTTCTGAAATCATGAAAAAAAACACATAAATAACAACTTCACAGCTTACAGCTACATTTGATCCTAAATAAAAATTGAATATGTGGTCAAACTCAATGATTGAACATTTGGAACGATAAATATACCTAAAATTATGTATATACCACAAATAACATACCTAAGGTTAGGTTCCAATACCTAAAATTATGTATATACCACAAATAATGCACAGTAATGGTTCTGATTCCCATGTAAAGCAAGCTGACTATCGTCTTGACAATATGACTGGTTAATTACCCAAGTAGCAGACATTGATAATAATAGCTATATAAGTTGTACTCTAAGTATTTCTTTTACAACTGATGTCAGTAAATATCAGTTAACCAAATACAATATTTTCAAAACTGCCCCAACAAACAGTTTGACAGTATAAATGCATGTGGTAAAGCAATATGTGTACACAATAAAATTACACACCGGCAAACGAGACACACAATGTATCTTGCCACAGCATTTCTTCTCTATGTCTGTAGGCATCTGCCTACAATGGCCACAAACACACCAGTCTGGCGTGTTCGGTCCGGGTTTCGGGTGGTAACCCTGATCTGGCTGCCTCTCTGCTGGTTTTAGTACTTCCAGCATTAACCCCGGATCAAGTGTGATGGCTTTGCACAGTGTGGCCCGTAATTCTTCTTCTTTCATGTTCTCAACTTGATCCTGTTGGAATGAATAATATTCACATTCAGTGACACTGAATATGCAGTGTTACAGGTGCATGTAAAATTTGAAAGTTTTGGGTTCAATCATTAGTCAAGCACAACATTTTTCCTGAAACTTTGTTACATGAATAATGTAATCTGTGAAAATGCAACACATTATTGATGCTTAAATCTACCATTAGTAAGCTTATATAATTGTCATGCTTGCACGGTGTTTATTACAAGATCCTAAATTTTTCATACCAGCTGAAATGTATTCATACTGTACACAACAAAGTGAAACCAAAATCTACTTTGTTCATTATGTGATAGATTTGTAATTAGAACAGGGTAAGGTTCCAAACTGTCGTAACTCAAATCTAAAATTTTCAGGAGGAGCAAAAACTTCCTTATTTTATAATGCATTGGTAATCAACAATGTAGTTGGCATGTGGGTACTAAAACATAAAAATAAATTACTTTCATTGGACACAATAAGTTTGTGACTGAAATCAGATTCCTGAAACTAACCTAGGAGTTTTCTCCATCAAAAGATTCTTTTTTAATTACATGTTTATGAATTACAGATGCTATTCTGTATCATTTGAAATGGTTGTGTGGTTAGTATGTAATATTGATCAAATGTGTGGCCATGCAAATTTGCTTGTGGCTAAAGGATAGAGGAATGTTTAGCCACAGTGGCCAACTAGAAAAATATCTTAGCGCAAGCACAGAACATTGTTGGATCTCCTAAAAACTGATGATTTTCAGATATGACAGTTTGGAACCTTACCCTTGGTTTGTTCTCTATGCTTTATGTGAATATTGTAAATATTTAAATAAAATAGCTCTTAACCTTCATCCAGTTTTGTGTTTCTTCAATTGTGTCCGCTGACTCTGCAGGTTCATCAACTGCCTTTCGTTTTTTTCCTCTACCTCTCCTGGAAACACTTTTCCCTCTCCCTCTTCCTCTTCCGGACCCCCTTGAACGTCCACGTTTTAAAGTGACCGCAACTCCTTCATTGCTTGACTTAGTTGAAACTGTATCATCACCCTGCAAGTGAAAACAAAGCAGCATAATACATGAGCAATATCGAATGCAAATTACTGTGCTAGCGCTACAGATCGCCACGTTAGCCATAGGCTAATTGACACTGGTTGTGGCTAAAACACGTTTGCTTTTTTAGCCACAGTGGCGAAAATGAACATAAGTTTGTGACTGGAATCAGATTCCTGAAACTAACCTAGGAGTTCACTGCAACAAAAGATTCTTTTTAATTAAATGTTTATGAATTACAGATGCTATTCTGTAACATTTGAAGTGGTTTTGTTGTTAGTATCAATAGTATGTAATGTTGATAAGAATGCGTGGCTACGCAAACTTGCTTGTGGCAAAATGATTGGGAACTGTTTTAGCCACAGTGGCTAATTAGCGCACGCACAGAATTAGAATGAAGGAAAAAAAGTTACCCTTGATAAAAGTATGTTTTGATGACAAAAGATTGTTTATATACATGTAGTAGATAGAGTAGTAATTGTTGATGGGATGGTTAAATGATCAAACTGATTGGAAAGTTGATTGATGATATGATTTTAGAATTGTACAGAAACCAGAGGGTTGTCAAAGAAATTAAAGCATGTTAGATCTAAAATGTTAGAGTTAAAATGAAGGCATAGTCATAACATAATGAACATTAATGCAGTGCTGCTACAATGTGCAAGTGATGCAGTGCTGGAATATTGTTCACTGTTACAGTAGAATCTACCTTTTTTCCTGAGCACCGAAATTACGAGTTACGACCAGTTTTATTTGTTCATAAATCTGCAGTCGATCACAGGGACCTGTATCGTTAAAAAAACCCATCCTAGTTCGACAAATGCATGTATTCTTTATGTAGGCTACGATACAAGCCCCTGTAATCACTCAATTCTTGAGTCAAGAATTGAGGACTGAACATGGCGACACACCGAGCTGGCACCCAAAATGGCGTTTTGGTACCAAGTTTCACTGTACATACATAGAATAGATCTATAGGTCATTGTAAATACCTCACAGCTATAATTTGGTTAATTTTAACAGCCTGTCATGCAGGAAACAAATTATGGCCATCAATAACCCCCATTAATAAGCAAAAGCGAAAACCCTTACCGATGCTGTTGACATAGCTCCGCTGGTCGCTCCTCTTCGAGACGCTGTACTATTTTTAAATATGCAAATGACGCGCTCGGATGATACTCGGGACCTGTCGGAAAATTGTCGGAAAGTACCGAAGGAAGTGTAATATACAATGGCGGACGATGTGCAATTAGAAACTAATCCGCTTGCATCCGCCGCGAGGAAAGAAAATATGGCGTTATTTAATTAGGCAAACACTGTTATAATGTCTTATTTATAGTTCGCACAGAACGCACCGACCCTATCTTGAGCTTGGGAACACGTATCCAACTTTAATAGAATTTGTTGCCACCCGCGGACGAGTTACCTCCCTTACATCTATGTTATGACGGCAATGTCAGAAAACGTTAAATTTCATACCAAGAAAACGTGATTGCTAACGTCGCTAACCAATGCGTACATTATACGAAATGCAATATGACGCTCTTACGTTAGCTTACTATTATAATGTCTTATTTATAGTTTATGGAATTTATTTCGCACAGAATGCACCGACCCTATCTTGAGCTTGGGAACACGTATCCAACTTTAAGGAATGAAACTTACACGAATTCAGATATCTCTCGACTTTGCTTTAGCTATTGATGCGCTGTTAAATTAGAACTAAACCATTAATCCCACGCAGGAATACATTTTTTCAATTTCACTTTGGTTTTGAAACACTATTTTTGAAACTGGAACTGAAGTAAGACTTTCACTGATTTAATAGCTCACAACTAATCCTGATATGTGATATATTCAAACCAGGAATAGTAGAATTATCAAAAAAGCAACGGCAACTTTTGAGGCAGTATAAGATAACACATTGTCCATGACTATGCGTTGCTGGTAAAATAGTTTTTTTTATATCCATTTCATAATGTCAGTCGACAGAATATTAGAATATATAAGTAACGAGTTTAGGGTTTAAAAAATCTTTGATTTTACGTTTTTTTTAGAGAAGTATTTATGCTAGGCGATTTGAGTTGCGCACACACAATGACTGGTGATGAGAAATCAACACAGAAATAAACAGTGTTTTTGACAAATTGTGTTTAGCTTTACACTGAAATCAATTGTAGGACAGACAGACAGACAGACAGACAGAGACATATTTGTACCGAATAAGGCCACAGGCCCATAATACATGAATTAATAATTAAAAAATAATAGCCTTTTCTTGTGTTACATTTCTTACAGAAAGGTGTGTCTTTAATCTATAAAGCTGAGATATATAGATGCAACAACATTAACTATAGTTGTATAATTTGTTACTTGAATTAATGAGACGAATCTTGTCAAAGGTCAACATTACATGGTACTTATCTTCTACAAGTCTTAAGTTATGATGGAGGAAGTAGGAACACAAACTCCCAAGTATGCTTTGATAAAGAAAGTAAAATGTGTCAGGCATGCTGGAACTTAAAAAGTCTTTAATAGTAAGCGCAAACATAAATTGAGTGTACATAGAACGTTTAACGAGAAGAAATCCCAGTTTTGAGACAATATATCTTCCAGTCTCTGTTTGCATACACATGAATATACTACTCAAAAGAATATTAGGTCAAAACTGATATAAGCACAAAGAGATGTAATTGATTTTGCTGTTTGAAGGTTTGCCGAAATTAACCACTGAGAATTTACCAATTACCGCGATGGTCAAGTGAAAATTTAGTGCTGAATGTGGGAAAAATTAACTTCACCTTAAATGTTCCACAAAATCTGAAATTCATGATGTATTGGCACATGCAGCATTTCAAGATTGTCACTTGATATGCACACCTTGGCATGTGACATGTGCGCCAACATGTTAAAATTTTGGAAGTGCTGCTTCTTGTAAATAAAAAAGTGTTATCACTACGTTTGACCCTTAACGTATTTTGAGTAGTACTCCGCTGCGTTACCGGGGGTATCGCTCTAACATCAGAAAGAATAGGGCCCCAGTATCCTTATGCTTGCCGTCAGAGCCGTCTAAAATGAGGATCTTTTGCTTTCTCGTTCTTACTATCGATCCTGTGTTGTCCCTTTTCCTGATGTGCCTCTTGCACACCACATTGCGCTATGGCTGATATATTGCCCCCTGCAATGTAAAAATCCATTTCACTCACTCACACTTACTTTTAAAAAATATAATGTTACCAATGTCCTGTTGGATCCATGTACTTGCAAGACCAATGACCATATGATATTTCTTACATTTGTTGTCTATGTAATACGTGGGGTCAATTTTATGTGTTTATATCCAGCATGATTTTGGACATCATATCCAGCATCATTTATTTTAATTCGGACATGAAAGTTTTCAACACATCCTTCACAACCTTTACTCGCTGGTTTTTTTTATGTCAATAGCGGTTGTTGCAAATTCACCTACTGTCTGACAAATAATAGTTGAACTTGCCCAAACGTTGAAACAGTACCTTCTGGTAGGCGGAACGGAGTGCTGATACGAGTTCATTTATTTTTCAGAGATTTGAAAGGCACATGCACGTGCAATTCCTGAGACCGGTACCAAAACGCTCTGCTGCACTGTGCTTTTTATCTACTACAATAAACAGGTTACGTGTGCTGAAGGAGATAATGAACGCATGATAATGCGACAATAAACGTGTTGACTATTAAGTCAGAATACAACGTACTGTCTTTTATAAGCTGCCACGCCTCCCCCCCCCCCCCACCGGGGGAGTGTGCTTAGTCAGGTAACCAGGCAGGTCACAGCCAATTGGAAATCTCTCTGCCAGTGACGAGGCATGAGCGACTTGACGGGCAGTTGTCAAGCAACACAGGCGTACATATTTTACAGGCGCTTTCTCTAATGTGCAAGTCGATACTCTCAAAAAATTACCGTAAACGTATTTCACATTTGGTTTAAGTGTTCAACCGATTCTGCCCAGCTACTAGATTGTAGCCAGAAGTATAGCTGTGGGTTACCCAGCACTATCCTTGGAATCCGGGCATAATAAGGCTATACATGACTCAGCCATACCCAATATGTACTCCTATTCACCACGGTCGTTTTGTATCATTATATGGAAAGTCCAAATCTGCTAAATATAGACAATCAATGAAATGTTGCATTCACTGCACAAGAAGTAACTCGTGATTAATTTAAACACATCTTTATTTCGCCGAGTGTTAGGAGATACGCAACACAGATGGACGCAAGCTTTGGCTAGAAGCTTCACTGATTGGTCAAAAAGCCTTCCTCGAGACCATCGATCGTGAATATGAGTGATTCCAAGGCATATGACGGTCCGTTAGAGGCAGAGATATATGTACATGCTTTGGGTGTTTTGTTCAGTTTGTAATATGATGATTTGGGTTTTTTAAAATCAACCTCAACTTCCACCTTTTATTTATATTTCCTATTTTGTATGTATATTACAAATCAAACGTACCCTAAATGAAAAAAATATTTACAACATACATGTTAATAGTTTGTCGGCACTTACATTGTACCTGAGAAAAAATAGATTGTCTCATGCCATCAGAAAAATATAGTTTGCAAGAGAAAAACGTTCCGCCACCCCCTAAATCAAATGGTTGCTCAATCAAATTTAAGCCATAACACGGAAGTAGTTGGTGTCGACCAAGAAAGGAACAAAACGGGATTGACAGAATGGAAAGTGTAAGAAATATGTCCTTAATTTTTCAGTTGTCTTTACGCCAAGATTGGCTTTCGTTCGGCTGTAAACTGCAATGGAAGAAAGACCTAAAGTTTGTGTGCGAACCATGATATGAAACAGATCCATGCAGGTTTGCAACAAAGTATCCATTGCAGAGAGTGGGTAATACATTCTGGCAGAGTACTATCAATCCTTCTGTTGATATCTGCAGATAAAAGGCTGGTGGTTTGGATAGCTGTATAATCACCTTGTAGATATATATACATTCGTTTGGGGTTTATTTGCAGTATGAAATACTCATGATAGAAATAAAATCAGATGCAGCAGAGTTGCTTATTGGCCGATACGTTAACCACTACCCAGCTATCACTTTCTAAACAGCAATACGTGCCCGCAGGTAACTTGAGCTCTGGGACAGGGGTTCAAAGGGTTAAATTATTTCAAACTAAAAGCAGACGATTTGCATGCATCTGAAATAGATCTTGCAGAATATCAATTAATACCACCATTTCAAGGATGAAATACAAGCGCTCGGTCTGACAACATCAGGCTCCAATATACAGCTGATGAATAACTCTGTCCACAAGGTGTTGAAATCCATATCTGCACCGTGGAAAACTATTAACAACAAAACTTTTCCGAGCACCACAATGGCACGTCGCATTTACTTTCTTGCTGATGCAGAAATCGCAATATCAGACGAGTTCATTTCATTTTGAGGTTCCAAAGGTGCACGCACGACCAATTCATTGGACCCGTGAGTAAAAAACTCTGCTGCACTGCGGTTAATGTATATTGTGCATTAAAGGGACATAATCAAAGTTACAGGTACGCCAATCGATGTTCAAAGCTTGTCTTTCTGTTGATAGAGTAATATAATACCGTGCTGTATTTGGTTCCGATATTTTACACCAAAATGCACACAAATATAGAGCTAATTTTTGTCTCAGCTAATTTTGCCGCTATTGCGCACTGCATTCGGAAGTTTGTATACGTATAAGCAAACATGGAACTGGCTTAAACGGTGATACGC
>JAUELE010102136.1:0-14745 GCA_031471655.1 Diodora aspera
ATTGTTTACTCAATTCCTTCTTTGTAAAGATACAATTAGTTTGGGACCAATTATTATTATCATTAATTTGTTATTGACCATGAAATTCCAAGTTCCCCTATCTTTTTTAAAAGAATATGAAAAAATATATAATTAATTTCTCATGGCATGATGCGAAAACGATTTGCGATTTCCATTCAATTCGTCAGTGGATAAATATTGATGTTCATTATTGTATACTCTCTCATAATGTTGAAATCCAGCTGTCAGCGGTAAAATTCCGAAGCACATGAAATTGCATCTTATTTTTATGTAACTTTAATACGTGGTGTCATCTGGTTGGCTGACTGATGCTGACTCCGATACAAGGGGCAGATTTCGTATAGTGTAAGTACGAGTGCGAAGACCCAAATAAATCCGAAACAATATAGAATTATTGCCTACCTGATATCCATCTGTCATCGCTGATTCGAGCTACGCTGGGTTCCTCACAATCGCTTTCATCAGAAGATGAGAAGTGAATCGCTCTCGTCGTCAAGAAAAAGTTCCTAACGTCGTCAAAATAATTGCCATTGTGTTGAATCAAAACTGTCAAACTGTCGAGATCGAGATCGAGAGAGAGAGAGAGGGAGGGAGAGGTTAATGTTTCACGTGCACACTCCAGATATACTGATTTGGCGCACGGGGGATTGATTGTTTAGAATGAGGAGGGAGAGTGTTAATGTTTTTGCCCCATGTAAAATGAGAGAGTTGGGAAAGAGGTTTTTTGTTTGTTAGTTAGTACAGGTGTTATTGTTGGGTAAAAGAGAACAGAGAAGCAGTGGTAACTTTGTTGTTTTTGTTTTGTTTTGCTTTGTGTTTTTTTGTTTGTTTTAATTTTAATTATTATTATTTGTTTTATTATTTTTAAATTATTTGTTTGGTGCGATTTGTTTGGTGGGTTAAATAGATTGTGCATGGTGAGTTGCTGTTGACCCAATGCAACTGCGAGTTGACGTCGCTGGAGGGTGTATTTGGTACAGTGATTAAGAACGTGTTCATGGTGTGTTGCAGTGATTGCAGTTTACTGTTTGTATTGAGTTTGTGAATTTCTTTTTACCCAGTTTGATTTCATTAATGACTGCGTCCGTGCGGACATTGGGGTGATATTGTTAAATTTTACCTTTTGGTTTGGGTTGTATTGTTTTGTGCCAGCTGTGTTTATTGTTAGTATGGCTATTTAGCTTGACATTGCCTTGCTCATTACCATTTATACCATTATGAGCAGGTACCCATGTTAGGGTGATTGATTTCTCTTTTTGTAGTAGTGCTTGGTAAGTTTGTAAGATGTTTTGGATTAATTGGGGGTTCTTTTTAGTATTTTTATTTTGGATTGCTTTTTAGGCTGCTGAGTGAGTCAGACAGTATTTGGTAGCCCATTGTAGAGCGTGTAGTATGGTGGTTAGCTCAGCAGTGTATATGGATTGTGAGTTATTGATGCGATTGTTTATTTGTGTTTGGTGTGGTATGTATACCCGATTCCCGGTGCACTGGGTGAGTGGATCCATCTGTGTAGATGTGGCAGTGTTTGGGGTAGTATGTGTTAATGTGTTGCAGTGTTAAGGTTTTTGCAAGAAGTGGGTTTGTGCGTTTGTTTGATGTGGAATTGACTTGTAGGTCAATTTTAGGTATATGAAGTATTGGTATGTAAGTTTTAGTTTCAGGTGGATTTGTTGGTGGTTGTACATTTTGTATGTTTAGGTTTAGGTTCTAGGGGCTTTGCCTAATTTGTTAATGAGTGCCAGAGTGCTTGGTCAGTATGTTTGTGCTTATGTGATGAGCTCCTTTGTAAGTGGGTTATGACCCGGATCAACCCAGAATTGGGCTGTAAGCTGGTCCCCTCTAAGGTCCAAGGATATTTCTCCTGTTTCACCCAGGAGAGAAGTTAAGGAGGTACCCGGAGCTGCCTGTGTGATCATTTTTAGTGCTTTGTATTGAAATGAGTTTAGTTGTTGTGATAGTTGTGATTTAACGGTATTGTACACCTGGGAGCCATAGTCTATTTTAACCCTTATTAGAATTTAGGGTTAACCCTTATTAGAGTGGTGTAAAGGGTGTGTAGTGCAGTTTTGCTTGCTCCCCAGCTGGTACCTGAAATGGCCCTCATGAGTGTGAGATCTTTATTAAACCTGTTTACTAACGGCTTTACATGAGGCTCTTAAGTGAGGTGTTGGTCAAAGCCCAGTCGTATAAATTTGATTTGTTCTATGGACTTTCTGTTTTGGTTATTTAATTTTGGTGTTATGTTTGGTGTGACTTGTTTAGGGTGCTTAAATATCACACGGACAGTTTTGCTTATGTTTATTTTAAAGTCCCATTGTTCAGCCCAGTGGGCTGTTTGGTTGAGGGCACTTTGCAGTAGAGTTTGGATTTGGTTCAGTGATTTAGAGCGGATCCACATGGCACTGTCATAAAAATTTGGATGTGTTTAGTTTAGGGTTTATGTTATTAGAAAGGTCATCAACCATTATATTGAAGAGGGTGGGGCTGATTATGCTGCCCTGGGGAGTACCATTTTGTAGTTCCTCTTTGTTTGAAAGTGTTTGGCCTATGTCGACTGTTATTTTCGTTTTGTGAGGAAACTATGGATATAGTTTACAATATTACCGTGAAGATGTTAATTACATGTAAATAGCTTTTGTATTAGACCATTGTGCCATACCATATCAAAGGCTTTTGAGAAGTCTAAGAATACAGCGGCCGTATACTGGTGTTTAGGCTATATCAGGTTGCATGTTCCTTTTAGAATGTTGTGTGCTGAATTTCGTCATATTTGACATTTAAATATGCAAGATGTCATTTACACTAAGGACTCCAGAGAGGCCACTGGTGTTTGACGGACATTATTGGATTGGGCATTGATACGCTGTTCATATGACTGACATGCAGTGGCGTCATCAGAGTTTGTGCAGTAATTGGGGGTGTCAACCCCAACCGTAACTCCCTTCTTCCACCTTCCGGGCCACAGCAGCCCTATCAATAGTGCTTGTATTGATGTCAATCTTAGTTTGTATTTCATTAGTATACAGTGATACAACTAATTAGCAAAATCACAGACAGGCATAGTCCATCTGATGGTGTCACCCGGTGCGGTTCTCTAGTCCTGCTCCCCACTTGTTACACCACCGCTGACATGTGATCTGATTTTACTGAAAAGACTTAGACGTTTAACGAAACATAGGTTTGCAGATGAGCAAATGCAGTCTTATTGTTATTTCCACCCATTTAAGTAAGATGCCATCCCCCATGAGTATTGGTCATTGCAATAAAGATGATGTTCGAAATAACAATAATGTTTTCAAATCTTTTTGTCCTCAGATCATTAACATCCTATAATGAGACTTTTTAAATACTTCTTTCTCAGATGAGTCCAGCTGCGTTGGTTGCTGAATACTGCAATTGATATACCAGCCGGTCAAACAGCAAACTTCAAGCCTAAGTGTTTCTTCAGACAATGCAGTGCAGACAAACAATGATCGATCACTTTAGGGGAAAACTACACTCCAGCAGATGTCGTTGTTCCGAACAGACTGTTTAACGTGGGAGTGATCAAAATTGCACCTATTGCATCGCAAGTTGATCTCAAACTGATCGCAGAGCTTACTCGACGCAGAACAGTCGTTTTCTCTCATAAATCACTCAAGTGACACAGAGAACACGTGTCAATACAATATATAAACATAGAGTATACTTGAGTATATACATTAAGGTGAATAGATACATACATTATGATCATTCTACCTAAAAGAGTTTTAAACCATGCTTCGTAAACTATAGACAAGAGGGGTAACATCGCTCCCCATTATGCAAGTTAATTTCTCTAAGGGTGAGTTCTGAGAGAAATAAATTGATATTCTCAGTGTTTGCAGAGCTGGGCAAACTAATAGAAAGTAGTAGTTTTCACACACAGAGATATTGCAGACAGCACATGTTCTACAATCTCTAGTAATGTTATTACTTCGTCTTGTTTCTACAGGTAAATTATTATTTGCAGTCCAGAATGTATGCAATGTAATAAGTACATTATAGGGCAGATTTAACACATAAGGGTCAATCCAAGCAATAGTATGTTCGTGATAAGTTTATAATATGGTCTTTTAGACGAGGTATGCAGACTGGTTTTCTACGTTTTTCCAAAGTGCTGATGGCGTCTTTCTGACTGCGAGTCTCGTTTCCCGAGCCTCAGAAAAACCATGGCACTTGGTTTTAAGCCAGATTAGGAAATAATTCACTTACGCAGAAAGTTGTACGCAACGATGAATCAATCTATATCACTGCTTCAATATCATATAAAAAGTTTACTTTATTTTTTTTCGAACTTAAATCGACTTCGTACGTTTTAACAACATGCGTTGCCTGAACTGTTACTCAGAGGATAAATTGAATTACTATTCCACACGTAACATTTAACAACAAAATGTATTGCTTTAATGAAAGACGTGGTAACTGCACTACTAGAGAGTTTGATGAGCTTGGAAAATACAATCCAATAGACTAAATGATTAAACGTATTTTAGAGTCTTTCTCTTTAGCGGAAGTTTTTAGATATTGCAAACTTACAAAATGTTTGTGATTAAATCGGTTAGTAAACGACGACCGAAATTATATTATATTTTAATGGGTACATGTTAGAAACAATACAAAGTACAATGATTACAACCTTTATCAACTCCTGTTTTGTGTTACCTTTCATCACACAGTTTCTTACTGTCATTGATGTAAGTTCATTTGGTTCGGATCATGCTGAACAATACAGTCTTGAATAAATAAATATCTCTGAAAATAGCCAACTTTTGTTTGTTTTTCTTCAGCTGTCTCTCAGTTTTTTTTCTGACGCCAGTATAATATTATGCACTCTCTATCCGTCAACAAACTTGGTGACAGAATTAGGTACATTAAGTTTCACTATCAAATTGGTTTTACCTGTTGATGTGTCAATAAATGTTCAGGAGAGAATAAGAATCTTCAATTTTTTATAATTGATAGAAATAATCTCAAGCAAACCGAAAATTCCAAATTCTAAGAGTTCTGGAAACCTCGTGGCATTCAGTCCGTTAAGTGCAGTCAAGTCTCTCACAAGATATCACAATATGTCTAATAGAGAGAAAGGTCGCGAAACGAAGATGGTCCCTGTTTGATTTTCCATTTCCTTCATGACTGATGACAACTTCCGTTAAAGAACCTGAATCATTTAAGTACGTCCTTTGCATGTAATGGATCAAACACGTAATTGTCACAACGATATAATAACGATCAGACCTGGAAGAAGTGCTTTCGAAATGGCTATACTATGTGTTCCGACCTTGTAAATCAAACTAAGACATCCAGTGACTTAAGGCATGACACAGATCAAGACCCTGAGTCAAGGCATTGACTGGCAGGTTTTAATGATAAGATTTATATTTACAGCGTTCACAAGGTCAGATTTGTTGCATTGTTGCTGCAATTATCGAGTGCATATTGACTTCAATACCACACAATCGTCAACTAGTTTGGATGGAACCATGCGAAAATGGTTTCTTACACTGCCGTTGGTGGAAACCCCGTGAGAGATTTTCCGTATCTCACGTATGTGAGAGATCGCAAATCGAAGCCTCTGACTGGTCATTCCATGTTGATGAACCGAAAGTCATGTTATGACGGACGCATTGTGACGTGTTATTGTGACGCTTTCATCACGAGGTCATGCTGCCGGTACATTACAAGTGCACATCTGTAGGCGTAACGCCAAATGAACCCTCAAATGACACTTGGGTAACGTGTGTAAGAAATAGATTACTAAACGAGTGTCTGTTAGATACCATGGATCTCACACGAGTTGTTTACAAAAGTATCAAACAAGCGAAAATATATAACACAAGTCAGGAAGAATGTTGAAACGTCTGAACTAAACCAGTTTAATCTTTCTTTAAGTTGGTGCCAACTTGTTCCATAAGCGACGTAAAAACATGCCTAGAATGCCAAGTTGGCTTATCACACTGACGAGTGATATTGTCAATTATTTCAAGTAACTTTTGCGGATGTTGGTTCGCATCGCACTGAAACAACGCCCTCTTGGATAAATATCTCTACAAATAGCCAATATTGTTTTTCTCCAGTCCTCTCTTAAAGTCTTGGTAAAGTTTTTTTGGGAAGTCAGTATATATGCATTCTCTACCCAGCAACAAATTTAAGGTGACCGAATGGGCTACACGATTAGCATCGCCTTGGATTGATCTGTTGATATATGGATCAAACACGCAATTGTCACAGCGACATAATAACGATCAGAACTGGGAGAAGTGTATTTCGAAATGGCTACACTATGTGTTCTGACCTTGTAAATCAAACTAAGACATCCAGTGACTTAAGGCATGACACAGACTTTTGTCAAGGCCCTGAGTCTAGGCATTGACTGACAGGTTTTAATGATGAGATATATATTATTTACAGCGTTCACAAGGTCAGATTGTTTGCATTGTTGCTGCACTTATCGAGTACATATTGACTTCAATACCACACAACCGTTAACTAGTTTGAATGGAACCATGAGAAAATGGCATAACACAAATCAGGAATGTTGAAACGTCTGAACTAAACCAGTTTAATCTTTCTTTAAGTTAGTGACAATTTGTTCCATAGGAGACACAAAAACATGCCTAAAATGCCAAGTTTGCTTATTACATTGACCAGTGACATTGTCAATTACTTCAAGCAACTTTTGTGGTAGGCTTTGGCAAAAACGACAAAGCTGACGATTGCTGATTCCGAACACAAGAATAATAATTTCATTATCAAGTCAAGGGCTTAAGAAATCTTAAGAAAATTAAAGAAAATATTTAATTTGCATTTACTGTAAAAGGTAACGCCCACAGCCACAACACACGATACTATATTACTCAATTTGACTTTTTTTAAAAATACTTTCTTAAACAATGTTATGATGACTTAGTTTCCAAAACAACCTTGGCAGTGCTGAACGGAACCAACCTAGTAAGTGGCAACCCACATTTGAAAACACAACAAGCCAGATATGTATCTAGAGTGTATCTTTGTTTTGGAAAATGTGTAAAATGTTAATGTACAGGAAATATTCTATCCATCTAAACTTTGTGCCTGTGAGAAATAAAGCAGTAGCGTATTTAATATAAAAGAAATAGTATGTTATTACATTGCCCGTCAGTTCTCCTGACAACAACACATAAGCATGAAGATAAGTACCTATGACACAAAACCTTTAGTACAAATCACTGTTCAGTCGTTAAATAAATCATACGATTTCTCTCTGGTGTTTGTCTTTTTCAATCAATACAGGTCGGGATAAAGAAGTTGACAAAGTGGAACAGCATAATTCTGACATATTGTGTCTCGTTGTCACTCTAATTTGTTCTTGTTCCTTGCGATTAAACATAATTGATTTCTGGCTCAAAACGCAAGATTGGACTTGGATAAATGTCGAGTGGCCCCAACATCTAGATAATTGAGGTTAGTACAGCCATGAAAGCACAATATATATGGCAATCAAGAGTGCTCCATTAGTAGTTAACAAGACACGGGCGTG
This sequence comes from Diodora aspera, assembly GCA_031471655.1. Classification (NCBI taxonomy): domain Eukaryota; kingdom Metazoa; phylum Mollusca; class Gastropoda; order Lepetellida; family Fissurellidae; genus Diodora; species Diodora aspera. The sequence goes on from JAUELE010102136.1 coordinate 7,559, forward strand.
TTTAATATGCCAGATACACATTATCCTGAAGACTTGCTTTGGAGTAATCCTTCTTGACAGGTAATAACTCGGTGAATGGTTTGGTCCGAATAAAGGGACCCGTCATAATCTACTGAAAAGCTATATATTATGGTTCGTTTAGTTCAAGTCTGGGGACATTATTGACAAGCATTATCTGAGCCATTTTAGGAGATGAGCAAAAAACCTCTTAGCGCTTCATTACAGATTAGAAAAGTAGGTAGTTCACCGTCCACTGCGATTCCTAAAGTGAACAATTTCCTGTGTTGACACAAACTGTTATGTAATCACCTACTATTGTGAGAAAAGTCACCGAATCAGCGTTTAACGGAAATTAAAAGATTTCCCGAATTGCAGGCTGCATTTGCCGGTTAAATTAATAAATAGAACACCGAACGCAAGCCATCTTGTATTTGACTCGATGTTTCGTAGTGCAGGCTCCGTAAGCAAATGGTCATATTTTCGACAGTACAGGTAACTGCTGAGCATTTTATATTTAATGATCATACATTTTCCAGAATGTTAATCGTACCTGTGATAATATAATCATAAGCGAACAAATTTTGTATTAAGTTTAGTTTGGAGAAAATTGAATTCTGGGATAGGGGAGAAATCTTTAGTAATTTTTTTTCAAAGGGAGATAAAAAAAAAGTTTACCACTGTTAAAACACATTTGATCTATTTTCTCGAATATACATGTATGAAAAAGAAGACTGCTCTCTCCTTGGCACGTGCAGATCATGTTGTTTTCCCAGAGCAGTGTTCATTTCATTATGCAAAGTGCTGCTGACTGAATCGTCACATGATCATCTGTTTAGAGGTGTTTCTTGACTTGGTTGCCCAAATATTTCTGTGAGAGTGCATTTTTATGCTGATTTATGTAAATTCTATTTTAATTACACACTGTCAAACCTCAATTCTTCTTATTTTTTCCTGAAATACCTAACAAAAGTTAGTTAACTACGGCTTGCCGTGTCGGAACTACCTACTGTGATACGTACATGTATTTTGAACAAAAACTGGTCCAAAGTTATTTTCCCTCCAAATACTACGCAGAAAAATGGGCAAGAAGATCAACTTTATTTTAAACTGATGTTTACACTCTGCGACAAATCGAAAACGTTGTAGATTTATTTGGTTCCAGACCGGATTCTGCAGCTGTCAAATGTACAATATGTTCGTCATCTTAAATTTACATTCACCGATCACAAATAAAATGCAGGAACGTATTTTCAGCAATATACATGCATAACTCTTGTTCCCGTTACTTCTAAACCACATATACACCGAGTTAGCAGCTGGTTAGTCAAACTTCAGTGATCTTGTGTTAACGTAGCTTTCAACACTCTTTCAGCTCCAGGTATAATATTGGACCTCTTAGAGGAAACTTGTCAAATTTCGACGACACGTGGATCTACTCATTTGCAATAGACTTCGTTACCGTCGTGTTGCTCTTGTTAATTGTTAGATAAACGTTAGCGTTAGCGAAATATATTTCCAGCATGCAGTCTTGGAGTATACGTGCAGTCGACATACTAAACCGCTACGCGCCTCATGGTTGAACTGCCCCTTTCATCGACTAAACCAAAACTATACCAAAGTATAACTATGATGTAAACCTACGTCGAAAGCTCAGATACAGTTTGTCTGCTCTTCCTTGTATAATGAGATATTTACAAACAATAATTACGCACAGCAGATGAATTAAAATACCCTAAATATCAAAATTAATATTAAAGACTCAGTGACTTTTATATATCTTAGGTTCCGACAGTCTTTCCTCTAATAATCTACATCAAGGAAATCGATATCACGTTGGCGTTGCGGTTTGAAAGAGAGGTAAACGGGTTGGATTCGAAACCGTTGATACGTGTTCAGGCCAGCAGGACGTCACACTCACCAATGCGTCACCCAACAACTATGCAAACATTGCAATAGTATCTTTCTGGTGAGACCCTATGGGCTTCCGGGGAGTGAAGTGGAGTCACTTACATGTAGAATAGGGCCTCAGTAACCCAATGCGTGTCGTATAAGGCGACTAAAATGGGGATCTTCTGCTTTGACTTTACTTTCTATCGATCCCTTTTATGAACTTCTTTTCGCTCTATGTGCACCTTGCACACCACGTTGCTTTATGGCTGAAATATTGTCCTTGCATGCAACGTAAAACATCATTTCAACTCAACTTTCTGGTGAGCGTTACCTATTCCATATTAAAGAGTTTGCGTTAGATTTTTGTCAAGATTCTGAAAACTGAACATGTTACTCATATCTACCACAAGCATCTATATTAATTTGGGTCTCCCTCGGGTTCAGCTAGCAAATGGAACTATTTCGAGGAATAATAACATGCATCTGCCACCTATGCATATATTTAAGGAATATTAGAACCTTTGGATCTTGACAAAAATATAAGTCAGTATGTCTTCATCTTCAGATCAACAATCCATCACCAAATAATTCAACTTGTAACAAACCTCCAACAATCAAATTCCACAATTCGTGTCAGGTATAACACAGTGGCTCAGACCGTTGACCGTTTCAGTTCTTCGTCATCGGTGCGAATCTCACAAAGGTTATGTGTTCGTTCACCTACATTCACGGACAATACAAAGCAAGTCACTCTATCTTGCCTGTCCAATATAGTAGCTTCTGCTTCCACTGTTAACCTTCACTATATGTTTTCATTAAGCGTCATCAGGGCCCAATGTATTGCTGCAAAGCTAACACAAGAAAGAATTTGACTGTGATATATTCAGTGACAGTTTAAGAAATGGTCAAATACAACATAATTGCAGGACCGATGCAAGCCGTGGCGGGAGAGGGGGGCAGGGGGTAGAGGGCACACAGAATAAGAAAAGTGTATTGTTAATTAAATAGGTATTACTTATTATTGGAACAAATATATCAGTGATCAATGATCGACTCGGAATAGTAACGTACATCCCCCCCCCCCCGGCTTATGTCACCGATACGACACTGAATGATTTTTATTTGGAATTACTTTTTATTTCACAGTTCCTATACTGTTTAGAAGAGAAAGAGGCTTACGTAGCTGGAAATCTACAGGCGAATACAAGCGGAAGTCTCTGAGTGGCCAAGCAAGTTCTGTGCAATTCCATTATATAACGGAAGGAGCGCACATATCTCATTATTTAAATAAATGAATTTGGTCTTGGACATTGTTTCCAGCACAAACTGCAACTATATATCAATCTTTATCATATCAAACCAAACGTTCTTTTGCTTAATCGGTAAAAGTAGCTGGATGGCGAGCGTTTTACATTTATTCCAGGCATGTTCTTTGGTCACAATCTCATCAGGTTGGTGGGGAAGATGCCAAGCCCTTGTTTGAGATGAGAGTTAAACTGATCGCGTTTCTAGTCACGTTTATGCGTGCATAAAACTACGTTTGTTGAAAACCTGAAAATGATTGAACTTGTTTATAGTTTCAAACATCGATACTGTTAACTCCATATTGTGCTCTGTACTCTGTGACCTTTTATGAAAAACTACAGTTACATCTTTGCCTGTGAGGTTGTTTTCCTTTTCACTTGTTTTATAACATATATTAAAAGGTAAAATCTGTTGAACATTTGACATTGATTAAAATGTGTTTTGTTCTATAGTTTTTAAACATCGATCGCTTTTAACTCGATATTGTGCTTTATGATTTCTCATGAAAATCGATCGAACTTTACATCGTGGCGTGTGAGGTTGTTTTCCTTTCCTTTTCTTTTTAAAAACATTTATTTAAAGTTAGGTGATTATTGCTGTAGTTATACGCATCTAGATATCAGACAAGTAGTAAACTTACACTTTAAGAAGTGGTCCCAAAAGGGGTCGATGGGAATATCTCAGAAGTCGATAAATATCAGGGGATCCAAAGGGAGTTGGTAAACGCTGGGGGTGGGGGGTGGTCGATTAAACGTTTTGGGTAAATATAGTGACATCCGCGTAAGAATGTCTACATTTCCGAAAAAAACATTAATATATGATTTTCTGTTGATATTAATTTTCAATATACTATATATTTGGATAGTGCCATTCTTTCCCATTTTTATAGTTGTGCCATTTTTACCTGTGCCATGTCACCCGTATCCCTGATCTGTTGTTGTTTTGTTCATACTACTGTGGTTTCCTGGTCTCCTCTCGTCAGACGGCGAGAGAAATTTAGCTCTATACATGTACAATTCTCCGGTCCCTTCATTGGGTTCCTGTGCACCAAAGAGTCGTATACAAGATCCTTGCTCTTACCCACAAAGCGCTGCACAATGAAGGATGCCCTGTTTAACTCCAGAACCTCATCTCCACTTATACACCATTAAGAAATCTTCGCTCTTCTGATCAATGTCTTCTATCCCAACCGAAATAAGTACTCAGATGGGAGCAAGAGCCTTCTCTGTCTGTCCCCCTAAACTGTGGAACAATCTTCCTTTACATCTCCGATCCTGTGACAGTGAAACAGGCTTTAGATCACGTCTCAAGACCTTGTTATTTCATGAAACATACAATTAGTTTTAATGTAATTAGTACCTGTTATGTACAGCACCAGTGAGCAACTGTGTCAGATGGAACTAAGCGCTATATAAATACATTATTATCATTATTATTTTTATTATATCACATGTGACTCGAGCAGTTTTCCTTCCCGGAGGACAATATGTTGCTTTAAAACATTAGTTATGTGACAAGAACAATTCATAAACATTTACAACTAAACATACGAGTGGTATAAAAACCTTTTCTCGAAACAGAACATCATAATTATTTCATACTTTTAACATTTGCAGTCAATTAGCAACATAAACACTCCCTTGACAGAACTTTCTCTGCCATTAAAGTTAAATTTACGATGTGCGGGCATCGATCTGGGATAATACACTTCCTTCGCTTCACTACTGGGTTTAGCAATTACAGTGTGGTGGAAATTCGATCCATAAAAGAATAGTGCCAAAAGGAAATCAGAGTTTTCAACTGCAAACACTGCACGTGGCTAGACAATCCAAAGCGCAGAACAAACACACAATTAAAAGCAAAGTTCGAAGTCTGTTTTGGGGACACCGATGTTGTCAGAGAAGGGACATAGCGGGATAAAAATATCAGACAGTCATTAACTTCAATGTAAGATTAGCCCTGTGTAAAATGGACAAAGGCGTCACACAGAGAGACCATTACTCGGGTTTATCCAAAGGCTGTTAAAAGATCTTGCGTGACACTGCTTTTAAACATTTCCTTAAGCTCCAAGTGATTGTGACATTCAAATTGATTCTAAATAATTTATCGAGGTCCCGAAGAGCAGCATTTTATCTTTGCACAACTAGTGAATGTACCAATGTTACCTTCAGATGTGAATTTCATAATGGTGCTTGACGTCTTCGCTGGTGTTTACTACACAACAGGGACATGTTATTGCACACCATTTGAATGAGCTCACTACTAAGTTACAACTGTTATATTTGATGAGTTTGAAATACGACCGGGGGTGGGGGGGGGGGGGTGGTGGTATCGTCAATTTTTGTATTTTGAAGAGAGTTTTGTTTGTGCATGGCGGAGTCCGATGACGACCCACGACAGCGGAGACTTCCGGTGAGTAGTCACACAAGACACATTATGGTGGAAGACAGACTTAAATAATCTACATTTGCTTCAATTCTTTTAAACGTTAGTAGAAAATTAAAATTGTGATCCATGGTTTTGCAGTCTGCTATCTCAGATAGGGAGAGAGAGAGGGTAATGTTTAACGTGCACACTCCAGATATACTGATTTGGCGCACGGAGGATTGATTGCCTAAACTGATGAGGAAGAGTGTTAGTGTGTTTGCCCCATGTAAAAGGAGAGAGTTGGGAAGGAGGTTTTTTGTTTGTTGGTTAGTACAGGTGTTATTGTGGGGTACAAGAAGGGAGAAGTAGTGATAATTTTGTTTGTTTTGCTTTGCTGGGTTTTTTGTTTTGTTTTTTTAAAAATTATTTTTAAACTATTTGTTTAAAAATAATAATGTATGGGGATTTACCTAGGTTTTATCACTTAACTGGGTTTGTTGGAGAAATGTTGCCAGACCTTGACTCAGCGGTGCGTTGATAATCTTTATTCGCACGTACGTGTTAATGAAGACAATTAATTACTATGTCTGATTCGAATTGTTCACCTGTTCATCTCAGGTGCATCATAAACCCTGAGGGTGAGAGTTGCAGATTGTAAATTATACACATGGAACAATTCAGCAATCAGACCCAGCGTTATTCACTTTCAAATTAGCAACGAATGCCGGTTCTGACGTTAATTTCACGTTGATTTCACCTGTGATGAAATGAACTCGAACTTAATGTATTCATGGGCATCTTTTATTATACTTCTACGCATTTAACTTAAATTCCTTTTACGAGCGCTATATTAATGGAACATTTAATTTCATGATCGGATCGAAGACTCACAAAATGAACACAAAAGGGTTATTTCCAATTCATCATGACTCATGCAGCCTGAGCTAGAAATCATGTTTTGACGCGAATGGCGAGATGAAAATAAGGCTACAAACTCCTAGACCCGAAGCGTGCATTAGGGAGCGACCATTTGATTTGATTTTGGAGGGGAGGTTGGAAGAGGTTTTGCTTGCAAACTATAATTTTATGTCACCGTGTGAGATAATCTTTTTTCTTTTCTTAAACCCCGTTCGCATGCAACGAATTGTCTGCGTGTATGACAGTTTCACATGACTGTTTTGTTTTGGACGATCTACAATTATTATCTAGATCTGGTCTGAACCCTACCAAAATAATTAAACAAATATGAACTCATTCTGCAAATTCAACACGTATTTATGTTTTTAAAGCTCCCCAACCCCCGCTCACAGCCCCAAAAGTTGGGCTAGGCCCAGTTCTACAGCACAATGTTAGTGTTAAATTGATCACGAAATCCACAATGTGCAGTCTAAGAAGAACGAACAAGCTTAAGCTGGTATTAGTTATAGCTTTTACAAACCCACCAGGTTGCTCTTTATGATCACAGTAACATTATAACTTCCTATATATACTGAGTCAAAAAAGAAACTTCACATTCTTTCTTCAGGGCACTATAAAAGAACAAGAGACGGTAAGATGGTTAAATTGTTATTATTTCATTGCTGAGATGTGTGTGTGATGTACTCGATACACTGACAGTGGCACAA
>JAUELE010102247.1:0-14742 GCA_031471655.1 Diodora aspera
TCAGCAATGAAATAATAACAATTTAACCATCTTACCATCTCTTGTTCTTTTATAGTGCCCTGAAGAAAGAATGTGAATTTTTTTTTTGACTCAGTATATATAATTATACTGATGGAAACTGATGAAGGTACATTATAAATCCGTCTGCACCTCCTGCAAGAAAGGGAATACATGTACTGTGTTTGTAATTAGGCACACACTTTTATAATGTCTGATTAACAGGTAACTTTATTTATTTAACACAGAACGCACAGAACATCCTAATGCCCTGTTCGGGATCACATATCAATCTTTAAGTGGAGAAGAATCCCTATATCTCATATCGTACTGTAAATGAAAGAATGATGAACGAGCGCAATTTAATCTGTGTCTACCAGGGTACTCCAAGTGCCGCCGGTCTGTGTCTACCAGAGTACTCCAAGTGCCGCCGGTCTGTTTATATAAACTGTGATCCTCTTTAGAACGGAATCCCCACTGTCATCAAATTACTTCACATTGCATGTGCTTCGAAATGTCTTTTCTAAGCTTAATCTAACCTTTTCAGATCTTGGTTTCAAGACAGTCGTTCTGCACGGGCTACGCCAGGACACCTAAAGTAGAGACAAAATAATCAAAATGGAGTTCAATCGCAATGCTTACTCCCCAAATGATTTCCACATATTAGGATAACTTAATCCTAGAGCCTTACATTTGAAACCTTAACGGGTACTACGGCCATTTGTTACTTCCTGTTCACGGATGCGTCAGCCAATAACATGAACTCAGTGAAGCCAAACAGGACATTTCGCAAAGGATTTGGATACTTAGTGTTGATGGCGTGCACGTTTTTCGGCCCCTGTCAATGGTTATGCAAATACAACCTGTTTCTCAAACTGCTGTTTCAGATCTCGTCATGTAATGTGACCACGGACCTAGGTTAATATTGAAAGAGCAGTAATTGGAAAACCTGTGTTATCCCAGAAAAAATGAATATAGTCACAGTGTGGCAGAAGAGATTTGTCTGAAATTGTGTTCATCCAATTGCGTTTAGGCAAATATATAATCTTGTATGCTCTTGACCCAAGGCCGATAACAAAAATTATATGTTTGCACAGAGAGATATTTATTTAAAGTTCACTCACCTGCTGATTTCCTCTGACCTGCTTACATTGCAACACAACAGTTAGAATTAAGTTAGGTTAGTGGCGTCAGTGAGTATGAAAAATGAAGAACCAAAAACCAGCACAATTTCTCACTTCTCTCTCCCATCTCTACACAATCAACGAGTACTCGCTCACACACGGGCAAGCTCAACACAATCAACGAGTACTCGTTCACACACGGGCAATTTCAACACAATCAACGAGTACTCGTTCACACACGGGCAAGCTCAACACAATCAACGAGTACTCGTTCACACACAAGCAATTTCAACACACTCAACGAGTACTCGTTCACACACGGGCAATCTCAACACAATAAACGAGTACTCGCTCACACGGGGAATCTCAACACAATCAACGAGTACTCGCTCACACACGGGCAAACTCAACACAATCAACGCGTACTCGTTCACACACGGGAAATCTCAACAACGTCAACGAGTACTCGTTCACACACGGGCAATCTCAATACAATCAACGAGTACTCGCTCACACACGGGCAATCTCAACACAATAAACGAGTACTCGCTCACACACGGGCAATCTCAACACAATCAACGAGTACTCGCTCAAACGGGCAAACTCAACACAATCAACGAGTACTCGCTCACACACGGGCAAATCAGCCTCTCTTTCAAATTCAAATGTGCAGGAGCTTACACATGTTACACACACTCACAAACACACCCACACATACACGCATACGCGTACGAATACGTGTACATGTACACCCAAAAAGAACTAACAACTCGGGAGTACACAGAAAACCCAAGACTCGATATGTCCAGACAACAACGTAGTTATTGTTCATATTATTAAACACTTTAACATTGCTTCAGTAATATCGTAAACAGATTTAGCAGTGAGACAGTAGAGTTATCTAAGAATATGCTTATCAAGTACCAGGTTCGAATCCCGGTCCAGTAGATCTTTCAACCTTGATACATACCTGCATTCAGGAAGGCATACCCTCCATTGCTTAATCCCCACGGCCAAGAATACTGGAGAATGGAAAACCTCTTGTCAGAGCTCAGCTGGACGTACACGTAGGACACCTTTAGTGTAGTGGTCAAAGTTCCAACACAATACGACGTCTCGAAACAGTTATTCCAGGTAATGGAGAAATCATTTCCGTTAGCGGATATAATGTCAATGGTCAAGGGCCACTGGTCTGTAAAAACATTGACAATCGAACGATTCTGTACATGCAATTCCAGAACTACCGTCTTTACATACAGAGAGATGTCGGGAATTACCGTGGGACCAAAGATAAAGGAGTAATTGTTGCACATGATTGCCATAGTCGGTTTGTTGGACTGCACGAAGACACTGGTGTTACCCTGCAGCTCGGCCATGTAGACTCCAACGTAGCTCGAAGGATCAATGTCGAATGTGTCGGTGACATTCGCCATTCCAACATCATCTTGATAGGTCAATGTGATCTCTGTGTCGCTGAATTCACTGACAAACTGAAGCCGTACGCTGTAAGCGGCGGTCATAAGAAACGTCTGACCGAAATGTTCTACCGGAAGCAGCTGATCTGATTTGATTCCGACTACACCTTGATAATAAGATCTGACAATGACAGCAATAGGATGTGTAGAATAGACCGCTGACCCTGTCATGTCAATGTGACTCTTTAGAACGATAGTCTCGTATTTGGACATTGTGAAATTCATGTTTGCGCCTTGCAGAATGCCGGTCCCGCTCACAATTTCTCCTTGTCTTGTGAGCACTCTAACGTTGTTGTCCACTTGATGATTGATTAACAACATGACTGAGGGGAAGTTGGCGGAATGACAGTGAGATACAAGGTACCTGGTTCCCAGTTCCTGGACGGGTATAAATGAGTAATACAATACTCCTGACCCACCACAAATAATGTATACCCGGATGGAGGTTTCGCTCACGTTCACAAGGAACGCTTCAAAGCCTTGACCAACATTGTTCAGTGTAATGTACTCTGTGTTGCGCTTTGTATACGGGGAAATGTAGTCAGATACAACCGATCCACTACGAGGGACGTTAACTTCGTACGACCCACCCTTTGCACCGGACGTGAAGGTGACACGAACATATCCAAGGTCACATCCTCCCAAGTACTCCACACCTGCCGAGAGCAAAAACATACATGTCAACAAAATTCCCCTTTACACACGCAAAGAGAGACCCGAAAACCTTATTATTTGGCAGCTTTCAGGACACTTATAATACGTTTAATGCAGCAAAATGGCCCACTGACCTATTAAAAACACAACAAAAGCTCTTGGATGTATGAAGACACATGGTCTAGTGCTGTGGTCACCAAACGTTTCAGTACAAGGGCCATATGGCGTGCTTTATTTTCGCTGGCCAAAGAGAAGAGACAGAAGAATACATAGTAGTTAAATGAATGGATATTTTAATTTATCATACAATGTGCTGGTTTCTCTAAACGATAAAGCCTACAAATATGTTTCGATATCCGTCGGGGTCAATGACGGATAAACATGCAAATGATATGCAAATTAAAAGGTCAGGTACTACTTTTGGATGTCAACAAACATGGCGTCAATGTCAGTAGGCGATCGAGTAAGAATTGTACCATGACATTTAAGTTTGCTCGTTTCTGATTGATTTAAAATCATGGTCTAATCTACGATTCACCGCAGCTGATTTAAGCGCATTATTTGTAACTAAAGTCACATTTGTAACTAAAAACAAAAAAGTGTAGACTAGGCTAAACAACATGGCGTCCAAAACAGAACATTTCGGATTTTATGACAATAATTAACTGACAATGGCTCCAGGAAAACTAAATGGATGACATATAAATGTTCGCACTCTGCTTACCTTTTTAGTAACGGATCTCCGCTTTATTAATACAAACTAAGCACTACAAAATATTCACCATTTTGATGACGAGGCGATCACTGCAAGACACAGTCAACACGGTCTTGAATGAGATGAAAAACACAAACCAATACTTGCTGTTGGAGAGGACAGTGACAGCAAAATCGCGTATTTTAGCATTTTCAAAATCCTTTTCAGTATTATAGTCCCTGATATAGGTTCCAGTCGAGTACCAGCGCTGCAAACTAGGAACTTTCCAACACGCTGTGTCAATGTACACCTCGCTGGAGCAAGAGCAAGAATGCGGTGACGTCACGATGATATTACGTAACGTCAGAATACGGTATTACGCAGGCTTCGCATGACGCAGATCGCGTTAAAATAGAGTTCAATATCAAAACGGCTAAATGAGGGATCTAAATAGTTCATAATACTCAGTCATGGTACAATGAAGACCAGCCTACTGTGTTTTCGTGCTACGATTGGTGTATCGTAAATTGGACCATGAAATTTCAGGATTATAAACAATAACCGCTTTACGTGACCCAGTTATCAAATGTATTCATCTGCGAATTACAGAAACAAAGTTTGCAAGTACTGGAAGTTGTAAATAGGGGGTTTCTTGATAAAAAAAAATAAGAATGACATTGTATGATAAAGAGGTTATTACCCTTGTGTGTTTACATATCGTCGATATCCTACTTTAGGAATAAACACTATGTATTATGCTCGCCAAGGCTAGCATAATACAATTTTGATTCCTAATGCAGGATATCGACGATATGTAAACACACTCGGGTAATAACCTTTATATCTTCCACCTTTCAATAAAGGCCCCCAAAAATTAAAAATTAAGCCGCATAGACGAATAAAATTATCATTACTTTTCTGCTTGGTGTTAACAGGAAAACACTTCTAAAATTCTGTTTGATATATATAAACTTACACATCAATACAGTTTGAGACTTTTTTTGGATATAATGCCAAAAAAACCTTGAATATTTGCATGTTCAGTCATTTCATCATTGAATTACTGTGAAGTGATTTGGACTGTCACATTACACATAGGGCACATGCTTGAGAAGTTTAGGTGGAGAACTCAGATAGCAGTTGGATGGGTGACCAGCTCAAGTCACAAAGTGCTCAGACCTTTAAGGATTGGCCCTGCCTCACAGAAAGACACTGACAATGTCACTTGTGTAACCTTCAGCAAGTGCTTTTGTTCATAATTGTCTCAGTCCACTCAGCTGAAATTGCTTATTTGGTACCTAGTCGAAAAACGATGGCAATGTGATGTTAACTTTCAAGAACCTAATAGGCAGTATAGAGTTTGTACGCTCCCTCGGGAGTTGATAAAGACAATAGTTTGTACATTGTTTCAATGACTGGGATAATAACGTGCAGCACCTTGAGCACACACCAGGTGTGCAGAGTCTGTTGGAATTATTATTACAGTGAAATCCGGATAAGTAAAATCCGAATAAGTAAAATTTTTACATAAGTAAAACATTTCTTCTGGTCCCGGCGTGTTCCTTCTTTATTTATCATTAAAAAATTCTGTATAAGTCAAATCGGTAAAGTAAAATTTCCGGATTAACTAAAATGGTTTTCGAGGTCCCTTTAATCAATTAAGAGAGTAATCTTACCAGATAAGTAAAACAACAAGTGATTATCCTGACTGACACTAATTGACTTAGCTCAATACAACTTGATAAGTTAATCTGTGTGTTTGCAAAGGCTCAAAAGCACCGCCGCCATCGATCACGTGACGCTTCTCAGATTACTGTGAACCTGCGGAACGTAATTAAAATGATTTAAGATAGGCTTCAGTTGTTGCTTCAAGACGACAATAACATGGTCACAGTACAACACTCGACAGTGCATTCTGACAAAATGTCTGAGCAATCGTCTGTGAAAGGAAAGAGAAAGTTAGCCGCGAAGACAAGCATGCAGCGTTAATGGATGTAGAGAATGGGAGACTGGAGAATGGCATGTCCGAATGTGATGTTGCAAGAAAATTTGATATTCCGATATCAACTGTTTACAACTGGATACATACATTCGGACAAAATTAAGTGTTGTACTTTTGTGCTATAAATTGTGATTTTGATTGTGGTAATCAACTTCATATTTTTAATTTCGATTCAATTTTTGAATACAGATTTAGTGCTTTCCAATTTGTTCGTGTGCAAAAGGAAACAAAGTCTTCAAACAAGCCTCCCTGTGCGTTTTAGGTACGCTTCATATTTCCACTGCTGGTCGTAATACGGATAAGTAAAATATCGGATAAGTAAAATAAATGCCTCGGCCCCTTGAAATTTTACTTATTTCACTGTATATACATTACAGCAAAGCATAAAAAAATAATGATGTGCATATCGCCTTCACCACGAAAATGTTGAAACTAAGCATTGTAAATATGCAATTTCCTGCATTTTCTGGTTAGTAGGTTCCAGAGTTCTGTTTCGGAAATAAAACTGGCAACACTTTGTTCTCGTGGTAACAGAAAATGCTTTTTTCAGAAATATTCAAATCCTACAAAAGTACTAGACCATGGGCCCAATGTGTGTGTCAAGTTTCCTGGTAAAGTAAGCTTATTTAGCGGTTTGAGAATTGTGGTTCTGGACAGAGTGACGGACAGACAAACTGAGTGCTATACAAGCTTGCCCTTCGTAACCTTATGTAATAATGGAGGTATCATATTTCAAGTCAAAATTTTAATATGCCACTTGTCACATTGGCAAAGATATTCAGAGGTCTCCATAGCAACATGTCTGCTGGGTGGAGTCCGATTTCAGAAACGACCTCATTCCTATGAATTTATATAACAATGATTGGAGTAAATAAACATCTGACATTTGGACTCCAACCTTTTACTGCCCCCTTACAAAACTAATATTGCACTCTTGTCAACCTCTTCAACTTTCCCCACCCATCTGGGCTATAAGGAGGAGCTTCCTCCCTCCCCGCAGACCCCCACAGACATATACTAACAGGCACAGAGAAATAGGGGATAAACCACAACAGACATTCACTCACAGAAGTGGATATCAGACTTTGCGCATAACGTCTGACAAATCATTTAAAATTTCCTCCTGGTCACCAGGATATCTCAATATGTAGGCCCAAATGCCTAGTGCTCTGGGTCGAGTCAGTATCATGGCATACGTGTTGATATTAAAACAACTTTAATTATTCACCACTATTTTAATTAACTGATCGTGAAAGGAAAATCTAATGATCTTGGGTATGGGAGACAGACTATGTTATATGTCTATCATGAGAAGTTTAGTGCCCTATCGAGATTCGGTTCTGGGAATGGCCTACCGGTCAGACACACACTTCCAACATGCAGGACCAAATGTCCTGTGGGTGACACAAACCATTCACAAGGACTGGGACATACCAGGGCACGAACTTAGAGGAAGAGTTTAGACTACAAGCTTATCAATCAGTCAATCTCAATGCAGATGTATCCCTATTTAATACTTATAATAAGTGGTCGCACCTATTTAAGCAATGCATACAAACTACCAAAGATTATAGAATAAACATTCTTATGTTTTCTAAAGTTGTGTCTTATTGTTTTATGTGCATTCATAGTAATTAACGTTTGCTTGACCTCGTTGACAACACAGATGTGCCATTCTCGGTTTTGAACCTAAACAGTATTCGTGTTGCGAAACAACCATAAAGAACAGGGGTAGAAATAAGAAAAATGTGACAGTCGTAGAATTGTGATGTCACTCGCTCGTTTTGATTGACTGATGTTGCAAACATGATCTGCTGACCGAATTATAGAGACTGGCCGAAATTGCAGGACGTTATAAATATCTACTCCAATGTTGTGGAACTAGATCTAGATTTCGTACAGTTCATTGCCTAATAGATCTACATACCATAAAATGAGAACAAGATTTCAGCTTGCTGCAGTTTGCCTACCATTGACCGATAACTTACTTTGCTGCTTAAAGTGGCGTCTTTCTTTGTGCGTTGGCTCATCTACCGTGAACGTGCATCTTGGTTCATATTCGGGCATGTGTTGATCGAAAACAGAACTAGAAAACATTTCTCTATGATGCTTTCGCTGTTTGCGGCACCAATCCTGTTCTTTCTTTAGTTCGACAGCACACCATGACTCGCGTTGTTCACCGAGTTGTCGTGCTTCAGATGGTGACAGTTGTTGACTTGACATTGCCTTTCCGTCATAAAAACCAAACCCGTTGAAGTTAACACAGCGTCTTGACGAAGTCGACGTGATCCAAGCCCAACTTCCCAAGCCTTCCACGTCTCTATGGTTACAGAAAGTAGTGCGGGATTTATTGTATTCGTTTTCAACCCCTTCTCGATTACAACTGATTTGTTCTTAATTTCTCGTTTTAAAATTGTACATTGATGTCAGCAAATTTATGCATTAAGATGCTTACGTTCTCTCAAAATTCTTGCGTAGAAATATGTGCATTCAGAGAATTGCCCACAGTACAAAGGCTGCCTAAAACGGTACCAATCCCAAAATATCATTTTTTGAGTGTACCGATCAATGATATTACTCCAATATCTTTCCGTACTATAAGTTTCTTTCCAGGGATGACCAAGGGAAGTTTTGTTTGTAAAGGTTTTTGACGTTTTACCCCCTGATCCAATCTAAATAGTGTGCTGTTATAGTAAGTATGAAACCATGTTGGCATGGTGTCATTTTGGCATGCAGTCACACATACGGATTCTTTACTTCCGAATGACTTACAGTCGGGCGGTCTCAGTGCTGCACATGTAATTTGTTCAGAAAGAAAAAGTATGTACGCTCATAGATAGTATCTGCTGCTTTATCACAATTTATCACAATGCAGAAAGGAGTAGCCTGCCCCAAATGTCAGTACGGCTTTGTTGTGAACTATCGAGATCAAAAGGTGTCGCGTCATCCAATACTTCTCAGATGCTCCCACACATTTTGTGAAAGTTGTGTAACCAAGTTGGCAAGAGAAGGCAAGAATGACATAACATGTCCATCATGCGAAAGCATAACACAGGTGCCACAGGGAACAACAGGAGTGAAAACTCTTCCCCACAATTACTACTTAACTGGCTATCTTTTGAGGCAGCAAAATGCTATGCTTCAGGAAAAACTGTCCAAAACAATGCCTTCAGGCATGGTTCCTGTGATGAAGAAAACAGAATCATTAGCGGCTACACGCCGTATTTTTTGCAGCGAGTGCTGCATTAAGCAGGCAACTTGTAAGTGTATCAAGTGCGATTGTGTTATGTGTGGCTTTTGCTTTGATAAAGTGCACTCTTTGTCCAATACTCTCAAGCAGCATCAAGCAGTCAGTATATCAGAAGATGACAGTTGTTCATCTGAAGAAATTTCACCAACCTGCAGACTTCATAGTAAACCAATTGAGTATTTCTGTGAGGATGATAACATGGCCATTTGTTCCCGTTGTGTTATTATTGGCGACCACAAAGAGCATTCCATTATCTCAATGGAGGAGAAGAACAAAACAATAGTTGGGGATTTAGAGCCAGCTATGCAGTTTGCAACTCAAGTTTTGAAGAAACTAGGCAAAGGTGAAAAAACCTTGTCTGAATCGGTACCAACTGCTAAAAGTGAAACAGTGGGAGCCATAGACACAATCAAATCTCATTTCCAGGAGTTGCATGCAGCTTTGCAAGCAAGGGAAGCGGAGGTTATAGATGAAGTGCATAAAGTGTATGAAAGTGGAGCAGCTGAGTTGATAAATGCAAGATCCGAAATGATAGAAGAGAAACGAAAGTTGAAAGATGTTATCAGAGCTGCTCATAGGGTAGTGAATAACAGTGATGAGGTTGTGCCGAATGCCAAAGATGTGTTAGACAAACTTGAAAGAGCAAAGAACATGCTCTGTGTAGTTTCTAAGGTTGAGAGCAAAGCTGAGGCTGGAATACAGTTTGAAGGTGACGGTTCTCTTTTGCATGCCATAAATAGTTATGGTTCCATTGTTGGCGATGTGCCAAAGAGAGTAGAGCTTCACACACTTGGAAGTTTGCCAGACAACGATGTCAGTGATGATGCTGAAACTGCAAGTGTAGTGTCCATCAGTTCATTAACTTCTGGGACGGATGTTGCATCAACAGCCAACACTTTGGATGATGTAATCATTGAAGAAGAGGAAGATATAATTACAGAATGTGGTGATGGATCTAAAAAGAAATTTGTATTAAAACCTGTTCCTGGGCGGGCTAAATTGCAAGGCCACTGTGAGAATGTTGTCGTTACGCACATTTGTAATCCACGCAAATTTTTTGTGCACAGAAGTTCTCTTGAATCCAAATATTCCAAAATGTCTAAAGCGATCAACACATGGTGTAAGGGACTTGCGACAAAGGAAGACATTCCCAAAGAGTTGCACAAAAATGATTTTGTTCTTTGTGAATACTCAGAAGACAAGAACTGGTACAGGGCCAAAGTTTTGTCAGTTATGATGACCAGAGAGACGAATCAGGAGAAGACCGTGACAAAAACCCATGTTGAAGTCAAGTTTATTGATTATGGCAACCATGAGGTTGTAACAATTGACAAGATACGAAACATGGAAACTCGCTTTATGAAATACACAGAATTCCTGCTGGAGTGTAGTTTGCATGACATTGAACCAACAAACAAAGATGGTGTGTGGCCTGCAGAGGCAGGTCAGTCGCTGAGAAAGATGATTGGCAACAAACCAATGTTTATGACCGTGATCTCCGATGTTGGTAATGTGTTAGAAGTAGATCTTCACAAACCTTCCTCAGACATGATCATGGATGACCGACCTATGTCTGTTCGGGACAGCCTTGTATTCCTTGAACTGGCCAGTTTTGTGACTTCACATGACAACAGGTTAAGAAGCTATTCAGAACTTTCAGGAAATCAGCACAGACGGGATTATATGAAACCTGAGCCACGAGGGGCAGGTGAGTCATTTGTTGCTATTATCACTTCCTGCGTATCGCCTTCAAGTTTTTGTGCACAACCTCTTGGAGAAGAGGCCAGATATTTAGAAGATCTGATGGGTGATATGCAGAGTGTGTATACTGAAGACACAAATCTGTACACAGTGTTCTGCCCACAGGTTGATATGATTTGTGCTGTTCACGATGTCAGAAACAGGAAATGGTACAGAGGTCGTGTGATCGATTTGCCTGGGGGCAAGGAAGTAGATGTCCAGTATGTGGATTATGGAAATATTGAGAGAGTCGGCTACCAGAGAATCAACAAAATTCTTGATAAACACATTATGTTGCCTCCCTTAGCCGTTCAGTGTGAGTTGATTGATGTAGAACCTGTTGAATCGGAAACAAGCTGGGGTATTGACTGCTTAGAGTGGTGGACCGAGCTGACCACGCTCAAGACCTTCCAAATGAAGGTTCTCGAAGTCCAGGTGGATGCTGTACAGGTTGTCCTGCACTATGTCCAGGATAATGTCATTGAGCATCTCAGTATCAACTATCAGCTTGTGGCTAACGGGTTTGCTAGGAGCACTGGTGTGGGGTCAACGGTTTTGGGACCACAGAAGAAGCCAGTTACTGAGCCTAAAAAGACTTACTCCGTGAGACAAACAAGACCATGTAAGGTTCAGGCAAGTGCAGAGATTGCAGACTCGTACTCAACAGGTGCACAAGAGAAAGATAAAAACAGGAGCTCAGCGGGTGACAAACCTGCCTCTGACAAATCTGAAACTTCCAGTGCTGGTCAGACCAAACTCAGAGTGGATATAAAAGCGGCAGAGCAGAAAACTTCATCACACATATCTCCTGAAAAGAATAAAGAAGAACCAGAATCTCCATCTGTGGATGTTGAAGTGGTGATTAGTGCATTTGTATCGCCTGCTGATTTTCATATCCAGGTGACATCAAAGTTGCCAGGACTGCAGGCAATGGCCTCTCGGTTACAGGCACAGTTCCTTGCTTCTGAACCAAGTCAGAAAGCATGGAAAGTGAAGGATATTTGTGCTGCCAGACACCATGCTTTATGGTACCGAGGAAAGATAGCTGAAATCCTTGAGGACAATTTGTTTAAGGTATATCTGTTGGACTATGGCCTTGTTGAAACTCTGCACAGTGATGATCTGCGAATTCTTGACATCAAGATAATGTGCCAGAATTGCTATGCAGTCAGGTGCCATCTGGCAAATGTTGTATCTACAGGGTCATCCGATCCCAAGGTGTGGTCAGTTACAGCAATTGAATTAATGTTGGATGAAACTAAGGACAAGACTTTGTATGTCAAGACAGAAGATGAGTATGATAATGAAAGTTTGCCCGTTGATTTGCTGATTGAAGAGAGTACATGTGCAACAGCGCTGGAACCCAGCATCACAGTTGTTTACAGCCTCATTGGTAAGATGAAGGAAGAAGGATTAGCAATTCCAGTCAGAAAGAAAAAAAGCCTGCAGAAGGACAATTCTTTACCTTCAGGTCCTCAGCCAGAAGACAAGGAAGAGTTCGTTGAATGTACTGTCCAGCATTACACACCTCGAAGCATGTCTCCGACAACTGTGAAAGTTACACCAATGTATGTAGATTATGGTGGTATCATGTACTGCCAACCTTTTGGAGTGGAGTCTGAGTTTCAATACATGAGTGAAGTTATGGAACAGTACAATGAGTCACAGCCTCAGAAAATCAAGTGGGAAAGTAACCAAGCTTGTGTTGCCTTCTTCAAAGTAGATGAATCATGGTACAGAGCCAGAGTCTTGGACTTCATCGACAGGGACAAAGTAGCAGTTCAGTACCTTGACTATGGCAACTCAGAAGTTCTTCCTGCAAACAGACTAAGACTTCCAGATGACAAACTTGTAGCAATTCCTCAACTTTGTTTGGAATGTGTGCTTCACAACATCCAGACGAGTAGTGAAGATGGCAAGTGGCCTGCACCAGTGCTCAATAGGGTTCATGAGATCATCGTCAATCACAGCTGTCGTCTGGAGATTATTAAGGCAGAGACTGGGTTTCCTGTGGAAGGTCGATTAACCCTACCAGATTGTTCTGATCTGGGGCAGATCCTTGTCCAAATGGGTGTAGCTACACATCCTAATGATCTAACCTTGGAGTATGATCTTCATCAGAAGATATCCAATATCATGGAGACTGTGTTTCCTTTCAAACAGCCTGTTTTGGCCCCACCTGGAGTGTTGTTTCCTGTTCTTCTGACTCATTTGGAGCTCCCTAATGTTTTGTGGTTCCAGCACATGCAACAGGAATTGAATGACATGAATGAGGATGTGGCAAAATTGATCAACAGAGATTTGACAGAATTGTGCAGTCTGTCAGAAGAACTTCCTCAAGTGGAGTCCAGTGGAAGGATATTTGCAGAAGTTCCTATCCCAGGACAGATGTGTTGTGCCAAGTTCAGTTATGATGATAGCTGGTACCGTGCTTTAGTGGTTGTCAGAGATGAAGTAAGGCAAGCTGCTTTAGTGTTGTTTGTTGATTATGGGAATGCTGAGTATGTGCACCTGGATAGGCTACGGGTTCTTCCATCTTCATCTCGTGGCTTGGCTGCTCAGGGAGTTCGATGCACACTTTCAGGCTTGCAGCCTCCTGGTGGAGAGTCTGAACCATGGAGCAAAGAATGTATGACACAATTTCTGGATTTGACACGTGACAAGCCACTCTTAGCCCGCATAACAAGCACGGATCCGTTGACTGTGGAACTGTTTGAAAAGAAACTTGTGAACGGAGAGGGGCAGTTTATCCTGGCTTATGCACCACTGATTGATCAGGGTTTGGCTCGTCTTGACTCGAACGTTGTAGTTGTAGAGCAAGAGCCCAGTTTGTGTGAAAGGCCTGTAATGAAAGATTTGAAGGAAGTCTCTTTGGCACAAGCAGACGTCATTCTGGAGGGCAAGACTGAGGTTACAGATGAGGGAAGAGTTACAGAATAGATGCTACATCTAGATGGAGATGTCAGAACAGAGGGACAAGGGACTACAGAACAAAACGTGAAAGTATCAAGAAGGGCTGCATAATGGCTGCTGATCATTCTCCAAGTCTCAGGTTGTTAAAATGTCATAGCTTTCCTTCTGAAGAAGCTTGCTTTTTTATATTCAGTCAAGAATATACACATTACTTAGAATTAAGATGTATTACACAGTTCACACTGGTTAGTGTGTCATTTACATACTCGGCTATAGGTGGTGTTCAAAAGTTAAAGCATAAATTATTTGTGTTGCCTAAAAATATGCTTACAGTCTCCAGATTTATAAAGTGGAGCTTTTAAAGTAGATGAAATTCAAAAGTTGAGTTTACTCCTCGGTTATTTGGGAAGAAGACCTGTAAATATTTAGAGCAGAATGTCTGATCAAAAGTTACGAAACAAGAAATTTAATACTTGTCTTTCTCTTTATGTGAAGGGGTTCAGAATAGCATAGTGTCGTGGTTATAGCGTTGGGTCAGGCTTGGATGTTGGGGGTTAGAATTTACATGGGTACCTCTCTTTCAACACTTTTACACAGATGTGATGTGGTCCAAAAGGTATGTGTGGGTAATAATGAGTGTTGAGAGTATGCGAGTAGTGATTCACACTTATTACTTTAAACAGATATATTGATAAGTTTATTGATTATTGCTTCATTAAACCTCTTTAAGAAGATGATTTTCTACTGGATAAGAACATTGCTCTTGATTTGAGTGTGTTTGCAAATATGCTCAGTGAAAAAAATAAGGGAACACCCAATGCTACGCGAATTTCGTATTTATTTGGCCTATTTCACACACCTTATACCTTGGAAAAGAGCATTAGAAAGTTCCA
>JAUELE010102358.1:0-14742 GCA_031471655.1 Diodora aspera
ACTATTATAATGTCTTATTTATAGTTTATGGGATTTATTTGGCACAGAACGCACCGACCCTATCTTGAGCTTGGGAAGACGTATCCAACTTTAAGGTAAATGATGTTTCTGCAACATGTCAATGCATATTCCAAACCACATCGTCGCTTCTAACAAATTATCTGTATGCCAGCAAATTATGAAGGTAAGACTTAATAGACATGGACTTTATACTGTGTTCTGTCGGTTAACACACTGGTAACCGATGTTGACATCAGATCTTTTTTATTTGTTATTTTTTTTAAGAATGGCTGGAGCCCTTTTTTGTAAAACTGAATTTGACATCTCCGTTATTTTGTAATGTTCTTCCTTTTGTTCTTCCTCTTGTTGTTGTTGTCTTTCTTCTTTGACTTCAACACTGTCCACAATCAAAGATTAATCTGTCCATTCTGTCATTTACACAACTGTTTATACGGACGAGGAAAAGAAACTTTACACGTATACTTTTACTCAAGCATGTGTTGTGCATCCGCCCGTTTCAGCTATGCCTGTCTGTCCAATCAATGCTTAATTTCGTTTCCGTAAAGTGCCATCTGTCTCTCTTTTTGAGCGTCTATTGCTGATCTCAGAAATCGTCAACGTTTTGCGAAGGAAACACAGCAACACCAGTGTGGGACTGAACGATTTGATGCGGTGAAGCCTGCCACTAGTACTGACGAAATACGGGTGACGTCATGATCAGAAGAACGATTGGCTACTTCATAAAGATACCGAGACATTCCGCATCGTTAGCCTATTATCTATCCCGAGTTATTCTGTTCATCTAAGCTAACGTAATAATGACAACAACAATACTACTACTACTACTACTAATAATAATAATAATAATAACAATAACAATAATAATAATAATAATGATGATGATGATGATGTATAGTCTTGTATAGGTCTAAATCCAGGCTTGTATAGCTTGCTCAATGCATTCGGCATTATTACCCTGGTGTAACCCAACCAGACACATGTATTCAACTGCATTGCACCCGATCAGTTTGTACCAAGTCACATGCTTTCGTAATTCCTTCTTGCCAAGGTTTTTGACTGTTTGAAATCAATTATTGTCAAAATACTCTGATAAACAGGGTCAAATTTCAATCAAACTTTATGAAGTGTCTTTTTCTGTGTGGAACAAGTATAAACGGCTTGGAAATTCTTCCCTGTCAAAAGTTTATTAACGAGAATCGAGCTATAAATCACTACTTCCGTCAAACATGTTTCTGGAAAGGAAATATCAATTGCATCTCTTTAACGTCAATACAACGTTGCCATAGGCTGCAAACAACCTCGAATCTGGCGGGGAAATTGAGAAGGGAGTGACAATGGATGCTTGTGAATTGGCTTAACGTTTCGTTTTGGGAATGAAAAGCTGAACGTTCGATCACTGCTGTAACAGGGAAAGATATCATGGATGTGTTTGCTTAAAGTTGTTGTTCAGCCATATATAATTATACATATCTGCACATAAATTGTAGGACATGAATACAGTCAATCTGAGGTATAGTCCTTCCACAACGACAAAGTGTGACATCACCAAATACACTCTGGAAAATTAGATGCGGTGAAACATGTCTTTACGTCATTTACCGCAACAGATAGATCAAAGACAACGCTACAATTAGGTAGTTATATCATGATATGTCATCACGAACAGGGTAAACGTCTGTCTTATGCCGGAATCTCCAGATCGGTGAGCACCAGTTTCAAATTTAATACATGCAACAGACCTCACATTGAAGGAACTTCACATAATCGCTATGTCCAGCAACTTCTGAAATAGGTCGAGTTGAACCCGAACGACCTAATTGACATGCCAACATTTTCTGATGCTGTTCCGGTAAATGATAAAACCTTGTAGTTTGTTTAATGTACCTCAGGGGTCCATAATCGTTTGTGTCTGTGACGTCATTGCACTGAGGGAGGGGGGTTTGTTGACGTCTTACATCCGGCACAGTTACACAGACAGGTGATTGTGGAAAAGAGGGGCATGGCTCTGATAAGCAGATGCACAACACAAGATCGGTTGACGTAAATCTCTGATTTCTTCCTTTGTTCTTAGACCCAGTCGAAGGCAGTCTCCCCATGTTCTTGTTGAACGTTCAATCTTCAGACAGGTATAAGAAACGATGGTTCATTTCAAGACCGTTTGTGAGAAATGTTATCTATAATGGCTGATACAAAAGCCAATCACAACCCAATGCATTCGAAACAAGGACGTGTGAAATATACACAGAGATTGTCGCTTAAAGATTAGAATCTACATACGTCAATTCAAGATAGTCTTCATTAGAAGAACAAATATGCATATTTGAAGAGAAAGAAAGTTTGTTTTGACAAATCTTGATTCCTTACCTTTCATCTGTTGCAAAACGAGTGTACCTTACTGCTGTATTAGTAGACAACTGCTGTGCCCTAAACCTCTTTGGTTTGTTCCTTGAACTATAAAGGAGTTCGGAACACAGCGTGACATTTTATGGAAGCATCATTTGCTACGATGGACTGCTCTTCCTCTCAAATTAAATGAGGACTATGGAAAAGAAGAGGAGTCTCTGGCCCCTCGTGGACTGTATCTGCCCTTTGCTCTCATCCAAGAACACACAACCCACACATACAGCAAACAAACAAAAGCAGAAATTAGTACAAAACACGGAGAAAATAAATTAAGACTCAGTAAGGTCATACAAAGTTAACTATCTGGCACGTTCTGATCGCTTGTGACTTGTTTTTGTTGTCCAGTTGAAAATAAGAAATAAAGCGTTGCCGAATGCCCGGTGTTCAGTACACCAATACTTCAGACCAATCTATACTGACATGCAAAAGAAAAGATACCAAGATATTGAGAGACTACCGAATAAATTCATCAATATGTTGGATAAGCAAGAGATATCCTTTCAAGATTAGGAAGTTTTATCAATGACATGACGTCAATCAAATTATTGACATTCAAACATCCTTTTGATCATTGCGACATAAAGACGTAAGGTGAAATAATTAAAATCATTTGGTATCGTTACTTTTGTACGTCAGTATATTTCATAGTGCTGGTAATGTTTGTGTGTTACTGCAGATCAAAACAATTCATTAAATATACTGGCTATCAGTAACTGTTGTCTAGTGGGCAATGCCGTTCTGTACCAATATATCTGAAAATGTAATTAAAAAATAATAAAAGGTGTGCCGGTGATGACCTGGGCCCTGTTTAACAAAGCAATCTTAGCGCTAAGTTGATCGTAAACTCTTAAGATCAGCGTTTAAAACCAAGTTGTAACCATCATTCCAGTTGACAAAACAACTTGAAGCTGTACAACATCATTCCTAGATTGTGTTAAGAAATACATGTATGGACAAATGTTTGTACCATTGGTTTCAAAATTAACCGAGCCGCTAAGATTGATCTTAGCAAAGATCGTTTTGTGAAACAGGCCCCTGGTCTTTTGAAACAAAACATTGCATGACAACAAGATAATAAATTTTGCATTGCCTAATGTTGTTTTAACTAGCACAGTTACTCCTTAACGAGATCGTACAAACGTTTAAACGTTTCATACTCACACGATGACAACTCGTGGCGCATATCTACTGGATTATTGTTATGAATAATAGAACCAAGAAACGCTTTATTAGTTTTATTACTTACATCTTTGTCTCACATAACGGGAAGAATCCAGTTGAAAAGACCGCCTATCAAGTTAATAGCAAGCGAAGACAACTGGAAACCAAGTTAATGATGTATCTTTATATCATTCCTCAAGATAACCCTAGCCCGAGGTATGTAAAATCGAACATTGTAGCAGACTAGCAACCGTATAAGCCTCCAGTGCCGTGAGTTCGTGACCTCTGATTTTCATTGATATAGGCTAACATATCATTCATACAGCATGACACGTGTTTATTTAGAAGCTGTACTTAGTGACATACAAGTCAGCACAGCTACTTTACTTTAAACAAGAGCTGCCTGGATAATCACACGTACAGATACAGATAGAAGGCAATCGTTGGAGAGTGAACACAAGAAAATTTTACAATCTACTTTGTGTATTAATTCTGTTAAATTAAAACGTAAATAAAAATGAATTTTTGAGGTAACGATATTATTCAGTTAGCTGAATAGGCAACGCGTACTTACTAAACATAGTTTATTTTAAATAAAATAGTACAATAATTTATTCTTTATTTCTATAAAACAAATATATGTACCAATATGAACACTTTCTGTTGTTGAAAAAGCTCATTGGTAAACAGAAACTCTGAATTTTAATTGACCACATAAATTACAAGAGACCTATATTTTTAAACATGATACATGTATAAATATAGAGACAACAGAAGTTAATTTGGGAGGATATAATTTATAGGTTTGTGTTAGACATCTGACATTGTTTTAATATTTCTATATATTCTCGTCGAATTATAATTTATTGATAGTCGATGTTCTGATTTTTACACCAGCGGCCAATTGGTGTCAAATTAAAATAGACATTACATTCTAATTAGGACATATGAGCACGTGCTTTCGCAATATATGTTTTATAAAAAGCTCGCAATACGTTTACTTAGCGTAATACTTGAATGTCCTTTATTAATGGCGTAGCGTTCTGTGCGTTGTGCGTGTTCTCTACAGTGTTATGTGATATATCTAACTGTGAAACTGGTAAGTGCAAGTTAAATACTATTGCCTCACATTGAAATATTCATTATTATACTGTGTTGCTCTCTCAGTCACTGTTGCCAGTGTAATATACTACTGTACATGTGTTCCATGGCTTTGTATTTTTATCTCGATACCTCTTGGATACCATCACACAATAAGGTTATTTGATAAAAAAAAAATACCTTTGTATTTCTGTTATCAATTATACCTAAATACCTGTTAAAGTGTATGCAAAATATTTGAAAGTTGCCCTAAATCGAATTGTTGAAATAATTAACTGAAAACACGTATTTCACGAAGATTATGACAAAGCCAAAATTGAATTTAAGTTTTTAAACAAAGGTTTCAACTAGTCTATGAATAAAGACCAGTATGTTAAAAATAAATGTATCCTGTCAAAAACTCATCATTCACGTTTTAAGTTGACAGTAATACATAACCCCGTCATACGTTAGATGTACCGACAGCTACGGGTTACTTGACATACAGTGATACACGTATCATCAGGGATTATGCTTTTGTTGGTCATATCAATA
This sequence comes from Diodora aspera, assembly GCA_031471655.1. Lineage (NCBI taxonomy): Eukaryota > Metazoa > Mollusca > Gastropoda > Lepetellida > Fissurellidae > Diodora > Diodora aspera. The sequence goes on from JAUELE010102358.1 coordinate 5,221, forward strand.
TGGCGACAGTGCGACTTCCGGTTTTCTGAAGCATACAAGGGACAGCCGATCTGTTTGAGATAATGCTGTCATAATGAAATATTACCACTCACAAAGCGAACTTGACATCATGCTGACTCATCAAATCTCAAGGACAACTTGGCTATACTCAACATGAAAAGTAACGCTTCACAACCCGGATGTACTTTGATACATTTTAGACGTATGAGATACATAATGGGTTTTTTTAAATCACATATAGTTTTAATATATACCTTCCTTTGATTTCACTTTTTACAATTGTTTACAGACATTCCGACTTATTCATGTAGAATAGTAAACATGAATTTAAATATGTTGAAGTGCATATTCATTAATATTTTTCCAAACACCAGCAAAGGAGTACATGTAGATTTGTTTTCTTTAAACATTTTCCATTTTCAACTATTGCAAATATATCCCATATATTCTATGCACACATACATTTAATTGTAATATATTTTCTAACGATTGTTATAGCTCATGAATATAAAATACCACACGTATTTAATCCTTGTGGCCTTCTTTGTACTGCTGATTAAATTATATCACAATCAATCTAGTTCTTGTCACAGACACGCCTGCCAATTAATCATTATACATGATATTAATGTGACAGTGCCTCCATAAAGGTATCCTCTTTCAATAACGAAATGTAATGTTGCCGGTATTTAGTCAGAAATAATTTTCAACAGAGGGACATTGTTGCGGGGTTTATTGCTTCTCATACTCGTTTATATATGGCTTCCTTTACGTTTAATTATGCAAAAAATATCAATTTAATATAAGTATTTTATATTTTGACATCAAGATATTAATTGCATCGTATCTAAATGAATATATTGACGTATTCTGACCTAACTTTTATCAAATGATCTGTTGAAATTATGGGTTCAAGTATTATAAAAACCTGTTTTACATTTGTCAGTGTATCAGAATTAGGTCTGGGGTAAACGAAGAGCCCAAATTGCTTACTGCTAACTTTTAAACAGAGCGAGATCGAAACAAATATTCTAGAGGATTTGAGGAGGAAGAAGAATTAGAAGAAGAAGGAATAAGACGAACAACAGAATAAAGAAGAAAACAAGTATACTTCTACTAATAATAATAAGAAGAAGAAGACGAATAATAGTATTAAAATAATAGTAATAATAATAAAATAATAACAATAATTATAATAATAATAATTAGAAGAAGAAGAAAAGAAGAAGAAGAAAATATCGCTTGTAGAAAATATCGCTTGTAGAAAATCCCTTACAATGCTTTCAACTTCCGTAATATTTTAATTAATGAAAGAAACTTGCAGGCAAATATGAGCCTACGGTATCTATCTATATTTAGAACGGTAATAAAAATCAATTTACAACCTGAGTTTGACTACTGCTTCACACCACTCATCTCAGTCCTTAAGATAAGAGCATTAAGTATACTGAGTAGTAGATGAGGATTTGTGTGTGAGACATACGTGTACGTACGTGCATGCACGCGACATACGTACGAGCGTGCGTACACGTACCTATCTGTCCACATACGTACAGGCAGACAGGCAGGGACTGACAAACAGACAGACGTATGTTCGTACATACCCACGCACTCTCGCACGCGACCACTCTGATCGCGTTTCATACTCAGCGCATGCTAAAACATGCTTAGATATTTGCAAATTACTAGCACATGTCAGGACTTATGTATACACACTGCACATTCAATTGCAAGAGATTGTGTATATAAAAATGTTCACCCCAGTACACCATTAATGAGGTCAAATCATTTTAGTTTCGTCTCTGATATATAAACACAAACATCATAAAAATGTGGTCTTAATTCTTTGCTTGCGTTCATAAGTCTGGTAAAATTTCTTCACCTGTGCAAACGTTGCACTCGGAAAGCTTTAGTTATGCACTCCAAGTATGTAAGGTATGCAGGTAAGATAACCTTGTATACCCAATTGCTCACTTGGAAATTACTACATTCCAAGTGTAGGCTTCGTTTGGTTTACTTTGTAGCCGTTTTCTGAGTTATATGTCCCCATCTTTTGTGGTGTCCATGCCGACATTGTCAGGGATGACTTTGAAAGCCTTCTTAAAATGTGGACATTGAATGTGTGTTACTTAAATTCAGATGTTAAAAGGCTTTGATTGAGAGTCCGGTCCCGCGAGGAATACAGCCTGGGTGTTTGCAAGACCACACACGAGTGTACAACAGTTCAGATACGTCAGGCTACACAGTTATAAACAGGGATGATTTTACAAGATGGTTCAAGAAGTATGTTTGCAATATTCCAGCTTCCGGGACAAGCAAAGGTCAAGACCGTACCACCCTGGGCTAAGGCCCAAGTTTCTGGGTGTTTGCACCTCGCCCTTGATAATCCCGAAACTCCTAGAGTCTCTGAAACATCACTGGGAGCAGTTATTAAGCAGAGGACTTCTGACAGGAAAGAACGATTGTCAACTGCAAGCATTTAAATGAACATTTTTCACTGAACTTTCATCCCTACGGTGCGGAAATTAAAGGTAGGTAATTTATTCTCATATCCTCAATGACAATGTCTGTTCATCTGTCATCTTTATTACAAAACTCTCAATTTTCAACAATCTTCAAGGCATCACAGTTCGTATATAAACAAATGTAACATGGACATGGTTCCCTGATTGAAATCAGTTTCCATGTAGTTCATTCAACATTGGATTGATGAATGCCTTCCTGGGCGTGCCTCGTTCCGACTGCCTCAAAGTTTTATGCACCTATTTGCCCTCATAATATTAACTTGGACATATACGATCGACCCAAATTTGACAAGGAGTCACCCGCGGGTTATCCAGGAGCCAATATTTCAAAAATAAGACATAAACTGATACGGATTTACTTGCGTGTTCTTCTGTAAACAAACATAAAAAAAACCCAGATACCACATGCTCTACCAGAACGTTTACAAATGGGAAGAGGAATGTTTGAATTGAAAGTTTTAAACATATGTACCTCATCAATCATAACATTATGAAACCCTTTCACAATTAAATCCTTTTCATATTGTGAAAATGAAGTTAAATTCCAGCTCAAATATACAGTGTTTAAACACATTTCGTGATGATGGTATTTAGTGATAGACACCCAGACGAAAATATCTCATGTTCACTAAAATAGACCTATGTTAAATTTAGCCTATATTTCAGAGATATAGCTACTAGAGACACAAGTCTCACCCGCCTACCTTCTATACAGCACCTCAACAATGTAAGCCCGATTCAAAGGTCGCATTCCTACCATAGTTTCCGCATTTAAGGTGATTTTATATGGGTGACAGCTCTTAAACTTGAGGGAGTGACATCATCAAAACTGACCCTGGTCCGTCGTGACGAAATCGTCATTTCTATTTCGGGATGTGTTTAGTGTAGCTATCAGATGGTTTGGTGTTTACTGCTGTTTGCCCCGGATATGTAATGTGCATAGGTTCTAATTCTGGGATATAATCAGCGCTGTTTTTCAGACAGACTGGACAGGAAGGACTTTGTGGATGTTACATGCAAACGTTTCTTATTGGTACACTTCTCAGGTAAGTTGAATCTCCTTCACTACCATACAAATAAGGACTGTTAAATACAGAGATACTCATTCATCACATAATATCGAATTTAATCTGATATGTAAGAATACGAGCAGGAACATCCTTTTCTATGTTCACATTGGCAGAAATAATTGTGTTCGCCATCGTAAGCAGGGTTTTTGTTTTGCGATGTTAATAGACAGCCACCCATCAGATACGAAGATGACTATCATAGTGTGTTCCCTTGTACGTTGCTGTGTATATGAAAGGATGATTAAACTAAAGAACAGGCTGGTCATTTCACTATCGAGAATGGTCTGTCTGTCTGTACGTACATACGTACGTATGTATGCATGTGTGTGCGGACGCGCGTGCGTGTGCTTGCTTGCGTGTACATGTATATGAAAGGGTGATTAAACTAAAGAACAGGCTGATCTTTTCAATATCGAGGATGGCCTGTCTGTCTGTCTGTCTGTATGTATGTATGTATGTATGTGTGTAGCCTATGTATGTATGCGTGTAGCCTATGTATGTATGTATGTATGTATGTATGTATGTATGTGTATGTGTGTGGACGTTCGTGCGTGTATGTCTGTCTGTATGTCAGTGTGTCTGTCTGTCTGAATGGATGGATGGCTCCTTGCATGCACGTGTATCTGCCTGTCTGCCTATATGTCTGTATGTATGTAGGTGAGTAGGTAGATACATGTGTGTCCCTGCTTGTGTATATGAAAATACATCAGGATGTGTATTTACCTTATTTAGTGTATGCATGTACGAGTACATAATGTATGAATTGTGTAACTAGTGCGTGAAGGTACGCATATCAGGTGTTGTTCCTTTTGTTCATGTGGACTATCTGTTTCTCTGTTACCTACATGTATAGGTTAGGTACAAACATACATGCTCACAGATTCGTATATGGAATAAAACAAGTATGGCATATATCCATCCATCAGCACAAGCACATCATAGATAGATAGATACATAGATACAAACATACATACATACATACATTTATACATACATACATACATACATATATTCATAGACGTACATGAACGTACCCATGCACTCGCATAAACACATGAACACATACATATGAACGTACTCACGCACGCACGCACGCGCGCATACACACATATATACATACATGCATACATACATACAAATGTACATATATACACACACACATACATACATACATACATTACCTACCTACCTACCTACCTGCATGCATACATTACATGCATGCATGCATGCATACATACATGCATGCATACATACATACATACATATATACATACATACATGCATGCATGCATAATCAGGCACAAATGTACATACATACACACACACATGCATTCATACATACATACAAATGTACATGCATGCATACATACATACATACAAATGTACATACATACATACATACATACATTCACATACATACATACAAAGATACATACATAATCAGGCACTGACAAATTCCTATGAGGAAATATGCAGGTGGATACCTTTTATAAAGTAGTTATCTTCAGCTCAGGCTGTTTGTGTTTAACATCATTTGTCATTTGTCTAAATTAATCTTGGCATTACCAGCAAGCCACTTATCGTTTAAGTGGCAATAGTAACAGAAACTACTATGGTCGTAATTGCTACACGATTTATCAAAGATCAATTCAGCCCACGGACGTAATATTTTCCTCTTGATTGCGCTTGTGAACATAAATCGAATACGTGCACTCAACCGTGAAGCTATTATCACAATGTAACACGCATCGCCAGTCATGGGGAAACTCTGGGTGGGCCGAGCGGTGTGACACAGCCCATGTTTCACATGACGGTATCTGTGCTGTTCTTACACCTTTCATTAACTCAACAGCGAAATGAGATGCCGTAAAGTAAACAAGGCTTGGGGGAAATTGTGGGTATGTGTGTCATTGTGCGTTGGTGCGTGTGTTATGGAGTTATCTCCCTTCATTGCAGCAACTTTTCGAAGACTATGCAAGACGTTTGTCGGATTTCATGTTTTTATACGTAATGTACACATTTTTTGTTGGGGGGGGGGATAAAATGTGTGGCTGCGTATGTTTTTGTTAAAGTTGGATACGTGTTCCCTAGCGGGACAAATGTTTGGAGCATTTTGTGTTTAAAAAATAACACATACTGTAGAGTAGACATCATAAAAGTGTTTGCGTCAATAAATAACGTCGTAACCCCTTTATACTGGCAAATTGAAAAGGATTCAGTTCGCATTTTAAATAGACTCCTTACAGTGCCAATAGAAAGCCAGTCCGAGCAGTCCGAGTAAAACATCACTCGTCGCGGCATGGAGATTACTAGATAGCTAGGTAAAGTTAGTGGCACGTCACAGGTTATGCCGAATGCAGACCGGATGTTTTGAAACTCTAGCATACGATCGATAAAATTGTTGAGGGCATCGGTAAATAATTATTATTTACGTTGTTGCAGATTATCCATGATCACTTGTTGCGTGCATGACAGGCTGCTCAAGATATATACATGTATATTATTCACAAAAACCGATATAAAGTAGAACGAAGCGATGTACACAACAAGATTGCTCAGACAGTTTGCGAACGCTTTAAAGGAATATTTCACAGGGGAGGAATGTAATATTTTATTTGTATAAACATACAATACAGTCCCCTCCCCAAACACGCTTTTTATATTTGGTTTAATAAATGTTACACATGTTTGTGTTTGATACCTGGTGCCTGTTTCACTTATTTACTTAGCCTTGCAAGAAGGCGATGCGGATCCATTTGTTTAGCCTCACCCACCCTCCTCCGGGATCTCAACCCCTGTGTCAGGGAACGTCTGTCGCCACCACTGAGCTGTTTCACCAAAGGGTTGTTTAGTGAAAGTTTGTTACACTATAACACCACAAGGTCATTTAGGTCGCCATAATTTAACACACACAACATATATAACCTTGAACACGATGCATGCCCCCTCTCTTTATAGTGACAATTCCTGTACTAATCACAGCTGCTTTATCGTTTGGGGGCAATATCGATGGAATACTTTACACCAAATGTAACGGTTTATGAGACAGCCTGAATACCTCATTGCACTAGAAAGTCTAGAAAGACATTGACTATGTTCAACTTGTAACCAACTGTTTCTGTAATTGGATACGCAAAACTATCCTTGCCGCAGCCTGACATGAGACACAGTGGACGATGTGCAATATTGCTGGCCTCTGGTAACTCTCCGGTCCCGAAGCTCACCCGTTAACATTGTGTGCTCTGTTGGCACTAATTTAACCCCTAAAATATCATGAAAACTCATGAAATGGGCTGAGATAGGACAATTTAGCATGTTGATTGTTCACAATTTTTCGGGGAGCATACATGTATCGTTCATGTACTATATTATCAAACTTTACGTCTAATTCAAAGAAATGGATCAGTTGCACGAGCAAGGTAAACAGGATTCAAGAAAGCCTAAAGCCGTGTCAAGCGTTAATCGCGGTGAACCGTTGTATTTGTAATATTTTGAACAGTCACAATACAACGATATTTGTTATATCTGGAATTACACTCCGGGAATATATCATACGCAATACATTTGTTAAGCCCCCTTAATATTTACATATCTTCATAGACACGGCCTGAACAAGTCGCAATACATCATTATGTTAAGAAAACTGAGATTGTGCAGATACTTGTGCAAAAAAATGCAATGTATTGAAGAACTTTTAATGTTGTTGACATGTATCACTTTAAGCTTAGGTCTGTTGACAGAGAAAAATTAAGGATCCGTAAAATCAATTAATTCAGGCATCATTGGCCGCTAAATGAACTGAGTACACTTACATTTTGCACTTAAATTACCTATGTTAAAACAATTCTGAAAAGCTGCGATAAAACGTGGTAAGTGGTATTGATATGCATGTTGCAAATAGGCACACTCTATTTGTTCCTAAAAAAAATTGTGGACACCTACAACTGGATGCTTCAAAAACATTCGAATGTGATGAAGCGAGGAACAAGGAATACATACGAGAATAGCTTTATGAACACCTAAAGTTTAATGAATTACACAGAATTAATTCCAAGTTTGTTTATGTGCAACGGTTGTAAGGAGATATTTCATGTGCACACTAATATTTAGTTATGTTAAGATTACTCGGTTAGTTTCTGTTTCCTCATTATCACTCGAATGTATGTAATGCTTTTGTTTGTGTGGTAAGCGTTACGAACATCCATGTTTTGCAATTCCTTATCTATTGACGTCTAAAGGCAACTATACCAAGACTTTCAGACACGACAGAAGAAATAACAAATGACGGCTATTTTCACAGATACGTATTCAAGGGAGGTTTGTTTCAGACACGACAGAAGAAATAACAAATGACGGCTATTTTCACAGATACGTATTCAAGGGAGGTTTGTTTCAGCACGACGCAAACCAAATGAAACCCCGCGGAAAGTTGATATTGATGAACAGGGATACAAAAACAGGAGTTAGTAATGGTTGAAATAATTTTTCTCTATATCTATTGTTTGCATGTCAGTATAGATAGAAAATGCAAATCATACAAAATTGAATATTGGGTTTGCACGTTCCGGGTAAAATGCGAACATAACATGTTTGCATTGTACATGAGTTTGTTATAACCATTTCACTTGAAAAAACGTAGCATAAGATTGAAGAATCTGTAGTGACATTCTAAAGAAACGATACGGAGAGACATGATTGCACCCTTTACCAACTTCTCTTTCTGTGTTATGTTTATCAAAAATGTTTCTACTTTCGTGGAGTTTTATTTGTTCATATCGTGCTGACACACCATTCTCCTGAATACATATTCACCTGAATTGCATTTGTTTGTTTTCCCTCAGCCCTTTCTACAAGTTTTGATATAGTTTCTTTGGACGTCAGTTTAGATTCTAGAACCCATTGACTTGAAACACTTGGTAACGGTCAAGTTTTGCATGTCTCACAAAGCTTAAAAATGCTGTGTGATTTGAACACCCTTTTTCTTTTTCATAAATCACCGGTTTCCGGTCGTTCAGCAAAGGTCAAAATAAAAATGAACCACATTTAAATTTCCCGAGTCAAATGCATTTTTCCTATAATCTGCCTCTTGTAAGAACAGATACTACACTTGATCTTAGCCAAAAGGTAGAGTTATTTGATCGTCTGTAGGAGCAACTTATACTTGCTTATTTACATCCACAATACATACAAACATTTCATTTGTTCATCTATAGTTAATTGCATAAGCATACAGTGTCTTCATGATACCAGGAACTAACCAGGAATGATAGTCGTTACGCTGAATATCTACATGTTCCCTTATTTATAGATTTGTTTTTTTAATTTAAAACAAATAAGTCACCATCTTTGGTTAAATGCGTTTAGATGTCTACGTCCCACGGGCTGAAGTACAGCGGCTCGTTTTATTCTGAAATCCCTAGTTAAAACCACCAACATCATTCAAAGTGAAATAAGGAACATATAAGTTGATCACCAACGGTTGAACCTCTTCAGAACATTTAAATTCTGCTTTTCTTGCTTGCCGTGACGTGAACGTAAGACAAATGTAAGATCACTTACCCGCTGCCAGTAGACTGCTCACTTGCACAAGCACCGATTGTCTGACTACTGAATGCGCTTCGTCCAATGCCAACCCGTCTACAGTATTGATTTTCCGAGTGTTCCACTGAGTACTACACGTTGTTTCTTGCCTTGACATGGATGTCTCTACGTCTGAGGCTTTCGTAACAACACGTGTGTCCATGCACATGACAATAAAAGGCATAAGAAATAAGTATACTATGATTGCCTCGGGTTATATACACAAAGAAAAAAGTTAAGCACATCCCAGTTTTTTCATCATAATCAAATTTATATGATGCACTAAGCGGAAATCGAACTTGGTAACTAAATTTTTCAAATTGCATCGGATCCATCGCACATTTAAC